>JAJHZJ010000378.1:3605140-3890225 GCA_023548195.1 Bettongia penicillata ogilbyi
AGAGGCAGTCATAAAGTTGAAGTTTATAAGGATCTCTCTAACTGATATTTGAAGGAGAATTTTTTATCTATTCAAGTATATATGTAAGACTCTCTCCTAAGGCTTTTTAGTTCTTATCCTAAGGGGACTGATCTGGGATTCCCTGATGAATCTAATGAGTCCCCAATCAATTTAATGAACCTATGGGAACCTGGTGTCCACAAAAGCCAAGGGATCTCTGGCCTCTGAGATTGAGCGGCATAGGGAGTCATAAATTTAAAAAAAATATATTATTTTAAAAAGGGTTTCAGAGACTTTATCAAAGACACACAGAGAAAAAAATGACTAAGAACTTCCTATCTAAAGGGAAGTTCTGGTGGAGGATTAATGTATGCTTGACTCCATTGTTTCTAGTGAATGGGATGATTGGTAACTGAATGGAGGAGTTGAGGAGGTAGGGTTCAGACCTGTTTGGAAGAGCCATCTCTTCCCCTGTGGTCCATTAAAGTCAAATGTTCTTTTTCTACTGCTTTCTGCCCCTTGTACTTGCCTGAAATGTTAAGGAAGAGGAGGAGATTTCTCTGCCCTACATTCCCCTACCAATCCTTCTTCAGGAATTTAAAAAAAACAACTCTTAGAAGAAATATGTGAAGCAACTGAGACTATGTTCTGTCTCATTCTCTTACTTTTTTATTTCTTTTTATTCTGGGTAGATGTTCAATGAGAAGGGTTCCTGAAAATGGATTTTCTGAGCCTCCAAGGCTGCCTCCTAAATAATTCTGAATTCAAGCATTCAGCAACCGGAGTGACAGAATTCCTCACCTTATATGCCTCTCTAGCAGTCTGGGGAAGACTTTCTGCCACTTCCCAGAATAAAAAAAAAAAATTAATGAATAAGAAAATGCATAGAATCACAAAGGAATTAGACATATTGAAGTTTAGTCAACAAAATATGTATTACAAAACTTTCTGGGCTACCAGTAATCTGCGAACAGGGGTGAATGAAGTCTTTGAAAAAGAAATCCTGTTCATTCTTGAGTGATCATAGTAGATGGGGTTCAAAACTGTAGAGAGAAGAAAGTGATGACTGAACTGTGGTGGTTTTGGAGGAGTAAGGATAGGGATGAAAGGTCTGAATGTGATGGGAGGGTGAAAATAAGCTCATGAAAAGTGAAGCAAAGACAAGGAAGGGTGATTTTCATTTTAAAGAGGAATTTCAGAATTCAAGATCATGGAGATGGCAGAGTATTAATTAATGTCTTCTGTATTGGCCTTTGTGTTTAGGTGAATTCTCAGTTTGCAATAGCTTTGTCACTTTATCCTGAGATGGTGCACCAGGTGATACAAGTGGAGCAATACACCAGCCTTTTGTCTCAGAGACCTCAGAGCACAGGTATGTGGTACCTTCGGGGACATGAGGCTTAGTAGGTTTTCTGATAGATCTCCTCGGGATCTCTGATAGCTGAATACTTTCCACATGGACCTTCCACTGTCACAATAAAACCTAGCTTTGGCCTATTCAAACTCTAAGATCACAGTTGAACGGAGTGGTACATACTGTGACAATAGAATGAGATTTTCTATTTTACATGACTTCATCATGAAAACAGTGAAACCAAGGCAAAGGAACCTTCAAAATTTCCATTCATGATGACCAAATCCAACTCTACTCCCTCTCTCTCTCTCTCTCTCCTTCTGTCTCTCTCTCTCTCTCTCTCTCATTACCTCTCTCCCTCCCTTCTTCCCTCCTTCCCTCCCTCTTTCTGTATGTGTATTATGGACTCCTTGGACCATCTGGTGAGGACTATCGGCTTTTTTTCAGAACCATGCTTTCAAATGCAAAAATTAAACCAAAAGAATTTTAAAAGCAAATCAATTATGTCAAAATCACATATATACACATACATATACATATTCATATATTCATATACACATATATAGACATATATGTATATGAAAGAAAAATTCACAGACTCTCAGTTAAGAACACATGACTAGAAGAATATGTTATTTGTTAAATTCGGTAGAGCAACAAGAGATCAAGCTGTTGAAAGTTTTACGTGGAGCACATGATGTGAGTGGAGGGAACATCCATCCCAGTAACATGAATTAAATGGGGTAAGAACCCACTTGTGCAAAGGCATGGATGAGAAAGCCAGAAGGACGCATTTTAGAAAAGAACAGCTCAACCAGTTTTGCTGGATCGTAGAGGGGGTGAAAGAGAATATCATGAAACTATGGAGAGATCAAGAAGATGAGAATTTGATGAGATGGGGAAAAACTGGGGTTCAGTTAAATCTTTACTAACCCTAGGGAGAGTAGTTCAGTTGAGTGATGAAGTCTGAATTCAGATTTCAGGTATTTGAGAAGTGAGTGGAAAGGGAGAAAATTGAGACAACAAGGGACTTTTCCTCTCTCTGGAATTTACCTGTGAAAGGGTAGAATCTATGACAATCTGAAAGACTGGATGGGGTCGAAACATCATTGATTGCACCTCATGTTATTAGGATACTCTCACCTTGGCCCTGAAGGGATCAAAGTGGGTAAATTTATCCTTGGTCCTGCCTCATGATGTACCTCTCTTAGAAAAGAACAGCCTGGAAACAGGGAGAGCCTTTCATTCTCACTATTATCTGAATTTGAAATTTTTTAATGGTTCCTTCCATATCTCTCCTAGTATTTTGATCATTCTAACAATAATTTTGAAGTACCTACTATGTGCTAAGAATTAGAGGAATCTGAAAATTATTTAATGGCTAAAAGCAAGCTTAAGAGTCAGAAAAGGAAAGAAGAAAGCAAGAAAAAGATGAACTTAAATGAGAGATAAAGAAGAGGATAAAAGAGGAGAGGAGAAGGAATAGGAAAGAAAAGAAAGATCAGGAAATGTGTGCTAAAAAGGGAGAAGAGAGGTATGTACAGTGTGTGTGTGTATGTGTGTGTGTGTGTGTGTGTTTGTGTGTGTGTGTGTGGATAGGAAGTAGATTTTCAGCACTGCTAACAAATATATATGCTTCCACCTGGACTGTGCCATGAGTTACTAATTTGGCTATAAATTATGAGGTAATGCACAGCCATTTTGAAGCCATGTGACCTAAATGGCAGCAGTATACCACTCTCCAATTGGATCTTTGCCAAAGTAGGATATTTTTCAGGAAAAGTGATGCAACCATGAAAATGCTCATTTGCCATGCTTGCTGAGCATTTCCTGGAATACAAATAGATATGTGAGCCCTGTAATTCAAGAAAAGCTAAGAAGTGCTATAAAATAAGGGCTTGGGAATTCCAGAAGACAACTCATTATAATGTTCTATAACATGTCATTCTTTCTCAGAAAAATGGCCAAGACTCATGATATGACACCCCCTCTGGGTGTGCTCTCCCCATGTGCTTGGACAAATTTAAATTCCCCAAAGGGCAGAACACCATGTCTATACTAAAAGTTCTAGGGAGAAAGCTCTAAGGGGTTGAAATTTCTGTTATTACTTTTCCCCATGAGCCCTTATTTGGTGCGAACACCAATACTGATCGATCAATTGATAGCTATTGGCTTTTATAAAAGGGGACTTATTGACAAGGTATAGCAAAAATAGTATGTGTATATATGTATGTGCATATATATGTATATATACACACACATATGATAGAGAGACACACAGAGAGACAGAGAGAGAACTGGAAGGGACTTTAGAGATCATGAACTCCAATGCACTGAAGTATGAGGAAAGAATGATACAAAAAAAGGTGCACAGTATCATGTAGGTTGATAGTGTCAGGATCAAATGCTATAAATTTATGCTATATGACTCCATATATAAGGGTCCTTTCACTGCGTCATGTTGTCTCCTATGTTCCTATGTTATCTTGCCCCTCTCCCTCCAGCCCACTTCATATCTTCTCATATAGGTTAAACACTTCAGTTTCTGCAATTGTTCCTTATCTTCTGGATTTCCTTGAATCTGTTCGATAAGTTCTTATTGAATCAGACTGAATGTGTTGTCAGTATCTCCCTTCAATTAAGTGTCCAGAATTGAGTGTAATACTCCAGGTAGGTCTGACCAGTGCAGAAATAGTGAAATTATCTTTTGCTATTTATCACTGAATGCAATCCAAGATTAAATTTTTGACAGATGTGCCACTGCTGATTTCCACTGGGCTTGTAGTCAATTGAAATGCTGGGTAGCTGAAAGAATGCCTGCATCTGGATTCAGAAGACCAGGCTCGGATCCCTAGTAGAAACTTAAACTCTATGAAACTTAGTTTCCACATGTATAAAATAAGGAAATCAGACAAGATTATCTTAAAGATCTCTTCCAGCTCCAAATATTTTTATCTTAAAGCTTTCAGGACTTTTTCCTCATGAACTGTTATCTAGGTACACTTTTCCCATCCTGAACATGATAGCCAAGTCACTCTATACTTTAATAATAGAAAAAAATTTCAAGTGCTAGACTTCATGTGAATCCTTTGAAAACTTCATTTTCACAGAATCACACATTTTATAATTGGATGATATTTTAGAGGTCATCTAATCCAACCCATAAGAGATCACTGCAATAAATGGTCTTCAAGATTTTGCTTAAATATTTCCAGAGACTGGAAACTTTGAGATGACCAGTTGCAACCAAGTCTTTCCTTAAATTGAGATGAAAATATACCCATCTGTAACTCTCACCCTTCACTCCTAATTCTGCACTCTGGGTCAAGCACAATAAATCTAATCCATTGTCTCCATGGCAGTTCTTCAAATATTTAATTATAGTGATTACTGCCCTACACTGACCCAATCACCCCCTACCAAGTTTTAACTTTTCCAGGGTAAAAGTCCCTAGTTCCCATCACCTGAATTTATAAGCAGTGATATCTCTTTCCTTCAAGTCAACTCAGAACACATTTATTAAGCACCTACTACATTCCAAGAGTGGTAAAGACAGACAAAAAAGACAAAAACAAACAAAAAGAATCTAGCCCCTGACCTCAAGAAGTTCATAGTCTAAAGGAGGAGGCAGCATGCAAACAACTATGTAAAAATAAGCTATGGATAGCATACATTGGAGATAGCCAATAGAGAGGAAGTACCAAGACTTTGGTCTGGAAGACCAGGAGAAGCTTTGTAAAGAAGGCAGGTGATGAGAGGTGGCAGAGAGGGAGCACCATGAATGCAAGAGAGCCAGGGAAAATGGGAGACAGTCTCTTGTGCAGAGAATAGCAAGGAGGCCAAGGAACTGGATTGTACAGTATACAGAAGGAAGTAGAAAGGAAAAAGACTGGAGAGGTAGGAAGAGGCTAGCTATACAAAGTTTTGAAAGCCAAAAAGAGGATTTTATATTTGACCCTGGAGATAATGGGGTGCCACAGGAATTTCTTGAATAGGACTAGTCATGGAGTCAGAGCTGCACTTAAGGAAGATCAATTTGACTGAGAATGGACAATGTACTGGAGTGGAGAGAGAAACCTGGGGGATGGTAATACTCAGGCATCTAGGTGACACAGTGGTTAGAGCAATGGGCCTGGCATCAAGAATATCTGAACTCAAATCTGGCCTCAGAAGCTTACTAAAAAAGTCACTTAACCTCTCTCTGCCTCAGTTTCCTCCACTTCAAAATGAGAGCATTAATAGCACCTTCTTTGTAGGGTTGTTGTGAGGCTCAAATGAGATAAAATTTGTAAACCACTTAGTATTGTGCATAGCAGAGAAATGCTATTATTATTTCCTTTAAGTTTTTCAAAGTGTTTTACATATATTATCTCATTGGACCATCACATGCCATCATTCTTGTTTTATAGTGCCTTGCACAAATCAAGTCCTTAACATTGTAAATGTTTATTAAATTCAACTTAACAGTGAAGGATACTGGGGCTCAGAGAGGTTAAATTTGTCTGTGATCACATAGATTGTCAATAACTGAGCCAGCTTTTGAATACAGGCCCCTTGCTCAGTGCATTTTCCTCTATAATCCATTCTCTCTGAAGACAGAAAGATAACGATGAAGAAGAATATAATCGTTGTGCTGACTGCTCTGTTCTTTATTTAAGGCTAGAAGGCAGACTTCATCATTCATATGTGATGCTCTGAGAGTTATTTTCTTTGAGCAGGGAGGGATTTATGTGGATTGATCCATAATAAACTAGTCTGTCTTATTGGGGCAAATTTGAAATAGAGAGCTAGGGAGTGGTTTTTGATCATGACTTTGGACCATATAGATTCACTTGGGTAATAATAGCTTCCATAAATATTAAATTTAAGAAATATGATATATTTTACTGATCTTCACAATAACCCTATGACGTAAGTAGTATGGATATCGTTCATCCCATTTTACTGATAAGGAATGCTAATTAGAAAATTAAAGTGATTTTCCCAATGTCATTAGTAGTATATGTCTAGTGACAGATTTCAAACTTTTTCATTTCATAGCACCAAGACCAACACTCTTTCCACTGTGTCTGAGTGCTTCTCTAAGCGTGCAACTTTCTAAGAGTCATCATTCTTAGAAAATGTATCTAGCTGACAAGTTGCATAACCAGATGGATGCTATTATTTCCGCTGCTGAGCCCGTCTGTGGCATTTCCATAAATGTTGTCAGAACAGACCCTTTCATGACAGAGAGAGAACCAGATAACTCAAAAGGGGTGGGGAAACCCTCTTCAATTTTCCACCAAGAGCTCCATTTGCCTTCTATTCTCAGCAACCATTTCTGCGAGGAAATTATTTGGCATTGTGGCATATTTATATAAGAAACCACTTAGAATCTTCTTGGGTGGAGTTTGATTTTTGCCACTTGAGGGCATCCTGTCATTATGTTCTGTAATAGGTCTGCGCATCTAAATCTACTTCATAATTGTAGATCTCAAATACTCACAGACACACACAGACACACAGACACACACACACATGCACAACTTGGCATTTGCTGGAAACGCTGATGCAGCAACGAAAATGATAATTGCCATGCTAAATTGGTGTTTCCTGGAGGACTAGGTCAGTGAAGACTGTATTTCAGGAAATGCTAAGTCAACAGAGGAGGCTAAGTGACACAGAAGGTACAAATTGATGGCATCTTCCTGGAAGGAACCAATATAGACATTAGCAACTTGCCGGGAACTCTTAAGTCAAGGTGTGTTGGGCCAATATGGATCTGTGTGTGAGCATTCCTATATTAATAGGAACAAGCAAAATTAGCTACATTCCTGCCTTCAAATGGGGCAGGTCTCTGAGCTCATTTTGTCTTCTGGGCAACATGAAGTTTAGCTTGCCTAAGACTGTGAAATTGCAATTGATGGTCCATTTGACTTCAGTTATTAGGTTTTTGATGCTGGGTTTTGGTATTAATGGAGGGGGTGGTCAGGCAAGTGATAGTAGGCTAGGTTTTAGGATCCTTTACTCTTATTTAGCCCACATGTTGCTTGCCACCTTGGGGTTGTAAGATTGAAAAGGCAGTCAACAATAACTCGCTTCTGCCCAGGACTCTCTAAGGTTACCATTAGTTAAGCAGAGGTGGAAGGGAGGTTATACAGATTTACAGTTGTCCCCACTGCCCCCACTCCTATCAGTGTTCTCTCAGTTCTGATGTTGATCTCTTTGTCCAACTGTTCAAACTCCCTCTCTGGATGTCTTCAGCTCCATGATTGACATTGACAATAACTGGAACCAATCAAATCAGACCCAGATGCTGAGAAGCAATCACTCATCCTCAGTGAGGTGAGAATGAGTCAAAAAATTTCAGGGGAGTTGATCAAGGGGTCTCTCCCAATGAATTTTATGAGCTTACAGGGAGTGAGCCATTTTTGGGCACTCTACAGGGGTGCTGGTGCCCTTTGGTATCCTTTATAAAATAAGTTTCAGGGACTGGATTGACTCTTCAAAAGAATTTGTTGGTTTGGAGTTGCTCATTAGTGCATCCTAGGAGACTGTCCTCACTCATGTAGGGGTTATCCAAAACAAACTGGTACTTCAAACTTTTTGGAGGATGGTCACTTGTGAGAGGAATTTCCCACTCTCACCTCCTTCCCCTCTTTGCTGGTTTTTAAACGGGAACTGGACTACTCTTATTTTCCTTTTAACACCTTTCCCCCACCCCCATTTTTCTTCTTGATAGATCCTGAGAATATAATAGGGGGAGCAAATTGTTTTTCCTTACCTTTCTCATTCTGGCAGGAAGTGCTAATGACTGTCATTCAGCAGAAGCCCATGCTGAACTGAATAAGCTTGTTCTGATTTCCCATGAGGGGAGTTCTTGGACCATGACAGATTTGAGAAGCTGTTTTGAGGATAACCCTAAATTCATGAATACTACAATCTAATCTGCCAGTCAGAAAGAGGATTTCTTGAGTACTGTCATCCTCAGGGGTGGCCTCATGAGTAGCCCAAATGTTCAGAATTCAGAGAGCTAGACTTTGTTTCATAGAAAGGGAAGTTCCTGAGCACAGTGTGCCTAGGAGAGAAAGAAGAGGGCCATCACCTATTCCCCTTTGCTCCTCCTTCCCTCTAAGCTGCCCCACACACCTACAGGAGTTTCTGGGAACTAAAGCCATGACAGAGGGGGAACCAAAGGCTTTTGTTGTTGGTTTTCTCTATTACCATGAGCTACACGGATAACGAAGACCTGATGGAAACATTGTGACCTATCAATAATTCCTAAAATGTGCTTCCCTTCGGGGGGAGTCTAAGCCCTCCAAAGGTATCTTTGTGATGGGATAGGGAGCATCGTTTTGTTGCACGTTGCTGTTCAGTTATTTTAGTCAGGTCCTATTCTTTGTGACCCCATTTGGGATTTTTTGGCAAAGATAATGGAGTGGTTGGCCATTTCTTTCTTCAGTTCATTTTGCAGATGAGGAAACTGAGGCAAATAGGGTTAAGGGACTTGTCCAGGGTCTCACAGCTACTAAGTGTCTGAGGCCAGATTTGTACTCATGAAGATGAGTCCTCCTGATTCTAAGCCTGGTGTGCTATCCACTGTGCCATGTAGATGCCTACACATCTTATTGAGGTAGATAGAATTAAGTTTCAAATAATGGCTTGCCTCCTTCATTAGGCACATTATTAAGGTTCAACTGATCTACATCATACATAGGGAAGCAATAAGTAACCTGAATTTGCAGATCTATAGAGAAAACACAGGGGAGGAGCCAAGATGGTGGAGTAGAAAGATTCATATATGCTAGCTCCGAACCCACAGCCCATAAATTAAAGAACTCCCATAAATTAAAGCCCATAAATTAAAAAGAACTCCCCACAAATTCTGGAGCAGTGGAAGTCACACAACAACAGAGTGGAGGAGATTTCTGTTTCAGAGAGCCCTGAAAAACCAACACCAAAGGTCTGTCGCGCACCGGACCAGAGTGGAGCCCAGCCCTGCCTTGGCCGCATGGCAGTGAGAGGAGCAGATCCAAGAAGGTGGCCAGGAAGGTCCCTCAACCTACAGGCGCTACAGGTCAGTAAGAGAGTCTATCTGGCCAGCTGAGAGGGGAGCAGGGTGTTTCCATGGCTCAGGCCCCCTGGGGGGGGGTGGAAACAGCAGCCAGGAGCTCCCAAAGCAGACAGGAGCTCAGATTCATTATCTAAGGTCTCCGCATAAACCCCCTGAGGGAACAGAGCCCGGGCAGCAGCCCTGCCCCAACCTGAGCACCTGAACTTAATCCCACTGAAGAGCAACCCCACCCCGCTGAAAGCCCTGAGGCTGGGAAGCAGCATTTGAATCTCAGACCCCAAGCACTAGTGAGGTGGGGGTGGAGAGGAATCTCAGAAGTCAAGTAACTGGCTGGGAAAATGCCCAGAAAAAAGAAAAAAAATAAGACCAAAGAAGGTTACTTTCTTGGTGAACAGATATTTCCTCCTTTCCTTTCTGATGAGGAAGGACAATGCTTACCATCAGGTAAAGACATAGAAGTCAAGACGTCTGTATCCCAAACATCCAAAATAGATATCCAATGGGCTTAGGCCATGAAAGAGCTCAAAAAGGATTTTGAAAATCAAGTTAGACAGGTGGAGGAAAAACTGGGAAGAGAAATGAGAGCGATGCAAGAAAAGCATGAAAAACAGGTCAATACCTTGCTAAAGGAGACCCAGAAAAATGCTGAAGAAAATAACACCTTGAAAAATAGGCTACCTCAATTGGCAAAAGAGGTTCAAAAAGCCAATGAGGAGAAGAATGCTTTCAAAAGCAGAATTAGCCAAATGGAAAAAGAGGTTCAAAAGCTCACTGAAGAGAATAGTTCTCTCAAAATTAGAATGGAACAGATGGAGGCTAATGACTTCATGAGAAACCAAGAAATCATAAAACAAAACCAAAAGAATGAAAAAATGGAAGAGAATGTGAAATATCTCATTGGAAAAACAACTGACCTGAAAAATAGATTCAGGAGAGACAATTTAAAAACTATGGGACTACCTGAAAGCCATGATCATAAAAAGAGCCCAGACATCATCTTCCATGAAATTATCAAGGAAAACTGCCCTGAGATTCTAGAACCAGAGGGCAAAATAAGTATTCAAGGAATCCACCAATCACCGCCTGAAAGAGATCCAAAAAAAAAAGAGAAATAAGGAGCTGAGCCTGGGACTAGGAGGACCTGAGTTCATATCTGATCCCAGACACTCAATACCTGTATGACTCTGGGCAAGTAACTTAACCCTGTTTACTCATCTGTAAAATGAATTGGAGAAGGAAATGACAAACCATTCCACTATCTTTGCCAAGAAAAGCCTAGATATGACTCAAATGAATGAGCAATAACAAAATAAATAAAGAGTTCAAAAATATATCACTGCCTAGGAGAATGGTTTAGCATTGAATTTATAGCAAAGTAGGGAAAACAATTTTTATTGTATTAAGGTCATCTAGTCTTCTTAATACACTCCTTAATATACTTAGCAGTATATTCCAGTGCCTGGCACATGGTAGGCTGATAATGCATGTTTGCTGACTTGACTGCCTCTACTTTTGCCGATAAAAGAGATGAGGAAGTAACATGCTAATTAATAAGAAATCACATGCTAATAAAACATGTGATTATTGTTATCCCCTATCAACAGATTTGGAAATTGGAGCTAGCTGAAAATAATATAATAGCTGGTAAATACTGGGCCTCAGATCCAGATATTCTGACTCCAAATATGATGCCCTTTCTACTAAACCACAGTGTCAATTTACATAAAATTAGAACCTGTTACAAAAGGCTGGGGACTGGACCTATTCTTTAGGGAAATTCCCCTACCAGTGAGAGTAGGCACTTTTTTTTTTCAAGTGATAGCCTTAAAGAGTGATCAGAGAGGTTAATTGACTTACTATGTGACAGGAGTAGGATTTGAATTTCAGGTCTCCCTGATAACAAAGTCAAGTTTCTATCCATGATGCAACACTGCTTCTCTATAGCAATCAATGGTTAAGAGTAGAACAGAAGCAAAGACTATGTGGTAACAATATAAGTTTTTAAACAATACTTATTTTAAAGGTCCCTTTTAGGGGCTGGGAGGGTGCATGGTTAGTGCAGGCAGCCCCTCTATTCAGAAAACAACTGTAGGATAAGTGAATATGTAGTCTTTTAGAGATCTTTGACCTCCCTCCCCAAAGAAGCTTAAAAACCAATGTAATGATGAATCTTTCCAAATTTTAGTTATGTCAATTCTTGGATGCCCCTGGGAGTCCTTCAGGGATTAAGTGATGGCTAGAGCTGACATGTCACCAGTATATCCTTTGAGAACTTGAGTTTACCTCTTTACCATTAATAGCTTTCAGATAAGTGTTTGAAAGGCAAAAATTAACACTAATTGTGTGGTCAAGATTCACACACACACAACACACAACACACACAACACACAGACACACAACTGTCTGCTTTCCTTTCTAAACAATTAAAGCAGCTGCTGTAGTTTGGAAGACAACCTTAACCAGCTGGAGTTATGCCACTTGAATTCACTGAAAACAGTTTATATGTATAGACACACCTCAGACTTCCCCGCCATCCTGTATAGGGTCAGATGGATAACTGTGGCACTCTTGAGTTCTCCCCATAAACCATATTTTTATGTTCTTGTTCTTTCTTTTTTTTCCCCTTCCGTCCCCAAAGGAGTATGAGAATTTAAGTTCACAAACAAAGTACAGGTGGGAGGTTCAACTGTATTATGTGAAGTAAGCTGAGCTTTATGCATCAAAGTTGATGTTTCATATCTCATAGGGGTTTGCCTGTGCAAAGGCAGCCAGAGGTCAATAACCTTCTTAAAGCCTTTTATTCCCCTGGAAACTGAACCCTTTCCCCATGCCCACACTCGCAACTCCCATTAGCAAGGAGGACTAGACGTAAATAGCAGCTGGCTAGACTTAGGAAATTTTCTTTCAGCACCTTATCTTTTAGTGATTTTTCTCTCCACTAATAGCTCTTAGGTCTAAGTTTTTCCCCACAAAGCTCAGTTCATCTTTCTCTAGTTGATATTAGAGTATTAGCAACAACCACAGGTCAGCAAAGGAATGAGCTGTCAAACAAATGTATTTTTGTCTATATGTATATGCATGATACATACATGTGCTTGTATATATGTGTATACACATGCATTTAATCATATATAGTTCAAGAAGTTATTTATATGTGACTACTTGGTAGAATTATATACATGTGTGTGTTACTTAGAACTATATAATACAAATTCTATACACACATATATCTCCTATATAATAAAGGCGGATAAATGTATATGTATATGCATGTGTGTAAATATACATACACATATTTGATGTCAAGATTTCCATTTATTTTAATGGAAACTGCAGGAAAAAATGACATATCATCACTTCTTTTAGATAAAGATCATTTATTAGGGAGTTTAAGAGTCGAAGTTATAGAAGTTGGCTCTTGGGTTACTCATTCAAAAAAACAATAGATGAGGACATTGGTAGCCAGAGGCTAAAAGTGGAAAGCAATGACAGGCTGGATAAAATCAAATATTGACAGTTTCATGATGACTGAACAATGTGACGTCATGTATATTCTGAAAGGAAAAGACGGTTCCACCTCCTGTTGCAGGAAAGCCTAATCATCCAGAAAAAAAATAAAGCAAACTAAGTAAACAAAACAAAACAAGTAAACAAAACCAAAAATTGAAGCAAAAAGAACTCAAGAGGGAAGCTTGAAAGTCCCCTTGGAAGCACTTTTCAAACAAAGCTTGGTGTGTGTTCCATGGTAAACAACTATTCCAAACTGATTTTCTGAAAGGAAAGAATTGTTATCTGATAGATTTTCAAAGTCATATTAGAGGAAGCACACACACACACACACACACACACACACACACACACACACACAAAATCGTTACCCTGAATCTCCAGATCAGGTTATAAATGGGAGAATGCAGAAGCCAATAGGAGTCCTAACTTCTTGGCAGTCCAAATAACAAGCTGCTTGTGCTCCGTGAAATGAAATGAAATGAAATGAATGCCACGGCCTTTTTAAGAAGGACAGGAGAGCTCTCAATTGTGGAGAAAGATTTGCTGAATGACCGTAAAATGCAGAGATAATTTTGGAAGTCAGCTAACATCTTTGACACTGAGCACAAACCATAAGCCAGCTCCCAATCTCTGTTGCACCTTCAACAGACATCTCATTTATTTGACATCATATTCTCACTGTCCTCAGAGAAAGTATCTGGCCTATTCAGAAATAAGTTTTAAGAAACTACATTGACAATGACCTATGCAGTGTCCTGGAACAGTGAAATTTAGGACCATTGAGAATTGTTTTACACTACGTATGTTTCATTGAAAGAGATAAAAATAAACTTGTTTTTGATGTGTTTCTTTTAAAGTAATTCCATAACCATCAGAAAACATGTCTTGATTATGTATACTATATAAACAACATGCATGTAGAATGTACACAAAGATAACATATAACATGCCATGCTATGAATTATGTATAATTAGCATATTCTTATATATGCTATATACATATACAGTATATTATATAATTATATATATATTATATTATCTATTCTTATATTATATGATTCATTATACACAATAATATATTATAAACAGGTCATACCAAGCTAGAACTTTGAGTATAAGGCCAATATTTATCAAAATATTTCTCATCTGAAGACTAAGCTTATTTATTTTGACAAAGTATCTCATCAGTATAATCTACTGAGATATAGAAGAGTTGTAATCTGTGCCAGAAGAGGGAGAACCCATTCTCAAAAGACCTGAAACACTGGAAAAGTATATGCCTTGGTGGTATCATTATACTTTGTTATAGAACATAAGATTTCTTAACATGGGATGAGCAAATTTATTTTAAAAACTATATTTTAATATAGTTTCTTTTGTAATCCTACATGTTTTATATCATTCTCTTAAAAATATTATCATGAAAAGAGATAAACAGGCTTTGGCACACTGTGCAAGGGATTCATGATACAAACAAAAAACATTTTTAAGAACCCCTAGAACAGAGAGATTTAGTTAGGAGGGGGAGGGGAAAAATGAAGATTAATTAATAACCTTCTGAATAAGTTTTTAAATCAAATCTCTGTCTATGTTTTCAGATTTTCATTTAATAATGCAAAATATGGTATTCTCATATTTTTGCTCAAATACACAAAATTACAATTCTGTATTTAGCATATCTTTCTTTCAAATTCATGATATTCTGAAAAAAAATTTAAATAAAGACTCAAAAACAGTCACAAAATTTCATTGCAAAGTTAAACTTAAGGTCGTGTTTATGTTTTACTTAATAATCACCAATAATCACCAGAGAAAAGACTCTCAGGATTATTGGCTGTAAGAGCTCAAAGAGATCTTAAAAATCAATTTGTTAATCCATTTTATTTTCTAGAAAAAGAATTTGAGGCTGAGAAAGAGGAAGATACTGGCCAAAACCAAATCACTTAATCACTTGGAAGCCTCTCAGCTTATGGGAAAACTTCCTCCTGCTAATCAATATTAGGAGAACACAGAACTCTTTAGTGGCTCAGCGGCAGATTTTCAGTATTTTTCAGGAACTCCTGGCATTTACAAATGAGTAGTTTGCTCTGTGCTCCATACTCTGTGAAAAAGGGACAGACAGAATAGAAACAATGAATACAGTTATTGCTCAGTAACACAACCAAACTAAGCGAATTTTCTAAAACCTGAAGCAGAACAGACTTGAACATCCGAACAAAGCCAACTGTTCAGGTATTGTATGCTGAATTCATTTCTTAGCTGTATAAGCAGGATGCTTTTTAACATGTCAAGTAAATCTAAAAGGAAGTAAAACTGCATTTAGTTGTGTTTTAAATTTGTTTGAGTTCAACTTTAGGCATAGGTAGAGAAGAGAGTAATCATCTTTGATTTTTCCATCTCTCTCACATTTCACATTCATTCATTCATTCATTCATTTTCATTTTCTGAGTCTTTGATGCCATTTGGATCTAACCTTTTTATCCATTTCCACTCCCATCACCCTAATTCTGATAAATATTCCTACCGTGACCCATTAGTGACTCCCCATTGCCATCTGAATAAAGTATAAACTCTTGAAACTAAGTTCACGTTACAGTCACAGTCACAGAGTCTACTTTCTTGTAAAGGTATTTTCCATTCCTGCATCATCATTCTACTCTTTCTAATCGGTCCTTTTCTTCATACTGTCTTAGACATGGAATTGACTTAATTCCTTCCAAGTTCTGTCTATCTGCCTGCCTCATGATAATGAATGATGACAATAGCATCCTCCAACAGCATCCTAAATTATGTCCTCCAACTATCACAAAGCTTGGGATCACTTCTCCATAGAGCAATTAGAATTAATCATTTGTAACTCAAATGAAGCCAGATGTAATATAAATGCATTGCCTAATGTTAGTGGTAAACAATAGAAAAATAAATGCAACTCCATTCTTTGGAGAAGGAGTGGTAAAATGGGTATAAAATCTGCATATGCTCTCAGGCATGGTTGTCATGTTCATTCGTTTTGCATAATTTTTTTCTTTTTTCTTTTTGCAAAGAAAGGTTCATTTGATGAAAAGGGTGAAGGTTTGTTATACATATAAGTCACTGTTACATAAAATTAAATGGGATCAGTGTGACTTTATAATTTGAAAAAGAAATGGTAAACAGTTGATAAGTGATTATTATGTGTAGAGCACTGAGAGAGAGATCCAAAGATGAATAAAGCAATCTCTGACTATAAGGACCTCATATATTACAAAAGAAAAGAATAGTAAAAGAGAATTAACAAATAATTATGATACAATATTCAATAATTATAAAATACAACAACATGGACATGTACATATATGTTTGTATGTATGCACACATATACATAATCTCATGTGTCTCAGTTTCCATCATCTCTCTGTCAGGACGTAGGTAGAAGGTTTCATCATGATTCCCCTGGAGTTAGATTGGTCATTGAGTTGTTCGGTTTCACAAGTTTACCAAAGCTGTTTGTCTTTAAAAATATTAAATTGTTCTCGTTTCTTTTCACTTTATTCTGTGTTAGTTCATGCAAGACTTCCCCTGTGTCTCTGAATTTGTTCCTTTACTCTGTAAACTCAGTCATCTACCAGATCTGTCATTTTTTTTCTCTGTAATCTTAAATTCGTTACTACCTGCCCTCTCCTATAGCACCCATTGTAGTTCAGGCCCTCTCCTCAACAATTTTTGCCTAGGATACTTAGTATCTTCTGTTCAGTGTGCCAGGCTCCAGGACATCCATTCTCCAACCAACCCCACGCAGAACTGCTGATTAATATTCCTAACACATTACTTGACTGTATTACTTCTCTATTTGAAATCTGTCAGTAGTTACCTGTTGTCTCCTGAATTAGGTATACACTTATTTCTAGCATCCACTGCCAACCGCAGTTTGGGAAGCTCTAAATCTAGTCATGTTTCATACTACTAGTCATTAAAAAGTCCATCTTTTATCCTTTGGTTCTCTCCTTGATCTCCCTTATTTATGTGCTTTTGCTTATGCTATGTCCCATACATGGAAGAAGCTTCATAATGGCACCCCCATTTTGTTGTTACTCCCCCTATCCTTCAAAGCCTAACTCAAATGACGCCTCCTCCTTGAAGTCTTCCCTGCATCAGAAGAAAGTGATCTCACTTCTCAAGTAGCACTGTGCAAGGCTTTCTGATGTACATCTGTCTCCTAATCCCTTTTATTAATTGAATTTCTACATTTCTTCCCCCTTATTCCCCCCATTAAAATTTAAGCACATTGAGGATAGGGACTGCCTGCATCATATTTATTTTTGTGAATTTTGTGTCTAGCATAGTTCACAGAATAATGACTTAATAAATGTTTGCTAGAGCAAATTGAATTCAGGGCTTCTTGTTGCTTACTCTGAATTGACACTCTGTCCCGGTGTCACCATCTCAGTACAAGGTGACCAGAATTCCTCAACTTCTTTTTAAACTTGTGGACAACTCTGTATTGATCTGGTGTGTGTGTGTGTGTGTGTGTGTGTGTGTGTGTGTGTGTGTGTGTAGTTGTTGCTATGCTCATCCTTCATTTTCAAAGAATACCATGACATCAGAGAAAGAATGATATGACTTGCACTTGACTTTGATTTGAGTGAGGGAGAGCTGTGCAAAGTCACCAGCCTCACTTTCCCCTCCTGAGTCATCTGGATCCAGAGACGAGATATTCATCAGCATGACTAGAGATGGCCCAGGAAGCAGTGGCAGACCTTGAACTTTTTAGGCCAGGCCTTTTGATGTACTCATTTTGAGGGAAGTAATGCCAACTGAACAAACAGGCCTCTTTTGGAAGTAGTCAGGGAATGGCCCTTTTGATGAGTTAAAGAAAAAAAATAACTAAAACTGGGAGGGAAAGAGAAACTTGTTCCTATTGATAATCACTCTAAGCCAGCCATTAAGTGGAGCTTGGGCAGGGCCCTATTGTTGTCCAACCTATGGGCTTCAGAGTGTACTGCGTTTAAGGTTTGGGGAACAGGAAGGAAGGATGGAAGGAAAGGACATCTAGCCAGTAAATGCCAAAGGAAGGGAAGGAGACAGAAAGGAGAGGATGAGCTGGGTTACCCAATTGGTTGGGTCCCCACTCAGGCAACTTGGTCTTCTCACAGGTTGTGTGCGTCCGTTTTGGAAGAAGACCATGATATCAGAGAAATATGTATGTGTATGTGTGTGCATATGTGTGTACATATGTATGTGTGTATATATGTATATATACATATATATGTATATGTATCTCTCTCTCTCTCTCTCTCTCTCTCTCTCTCTATATATATATATATATATATATATATATATATATATATATATATATATACATGATACCTATACAGGAAAAAACCCCAACTTTCTTCATTCTCTCTTTCATATGGCTGCCCCCATCTCAGAATTAGTTTGTATCTCTTCAGTCTATTAAATACAATATACCAAAAAAAATGCTGACAATATGTCTCAGTATATTATCTCAGCCTCTTCATCCATAAAATGAAGGGTCACACTAGAAGATGTCTAAGTTACCTCTCAGCTTTAAAATTCTATGCCCTTAGTTTTAGAATGAATGACATAATTCATGTGTAATTTACCATGATAAAATGCAACCTCTGAAAATGGTAAACTCATAACTGTGAAATTCATGTAAATTAATAAAGCAAATGTTTTTAAAGAGCCTACTCTGTACAAGGCATTGTACTATGCACTGTGGATATGAAGAAAAAAAATCAGCTCTTGCCCCCGAGGGGTTTCTATTTCATCACTCATTCATTCAATAAAAAGCAATCTAATAACTACATGCAAAGCTTTGTAATAGATAAAAACAAAACAGTTCTCCCCTTAAATGATTTATATGCATTGTAACCTTCCTCTAGGAGTCCTTTTTTGTTGTTTCCAGTAGACATATGCTCTGCCATTCATGTGTTCTACTTCTACCAGTCTGTATAACTCTAATGATGCAAAATAATTGTTTTTGTTTTAAATTTTACACCATTCTATTTCATTATGTGTTCATTATTTACCCCGCTCTGGGGTCCTTGAGGAGAAGACCATATCTTCTCCTGTCTTCCCCAAGCGCAGAGCAAATATTTGCTGAACCGAAAAAAATTGACACAAAGCGTCAACCTTTGTACTGAAGTAACAAGATGGTAACTATATACCAACTGGCCACTAAGTAATTCTGTCACACTGATAGTTGGCAACTAGTGATTTCAATTAAAAGTGTTAATTGTTTTATTTCATTTAATGATTTCTTCAAAAGTGTTAATCATTCATTTGATATAGAGGCTTTATTTACCACTGAGAGTGAACTGGTAAGTGGTTAGGTGATATTTGGAACCGATAGATGGCTGTTTTCCTTCTAGGATTTCTAAGTCCCTGAGGAGGTCCCCAAAATATTTTCATAGAGGCTGAAAATCCACAATTTCATTCCTCTGGTTTCATGGATTTAGACTTTCTCAAATACCCAGTTTAAATGAAAAATCCCTAAAAGTGCTGACAATTTATATACCTTATTATCAGCGAACATCTCAATGGAGATTATGCATACCTTCCTTTACACCATAATCAGTCAAGGAATTCAAGGTTGGTAAGAATTTGGATTTGAAAAAGAGACAGGGGAAGAGGGCATTACGCTGGTCCCTCAGGGGGAAAATGGAGAGTTCCCATAATAAAGTTCACCTACCTTACAACTTTGTCTAGGTTAGCAAGGAATGAAACCTCTGAGATTGCATTTACCTGAATTGTAAGAACTCCTCTACTCTTGTTACAAGTGATTAGTAATTCAGTAAGCACCAACAGTGTTAGGTCCTTCACACAATATAAATTCTCAGTCTGGACTCAATGAACCCCTGAGCAGCTATAGTTAATTTGAATGTGCAGAAAAAGTACTGTCATAATACAGAGGAATCGAAACAGGGTAAAGAAGACTCCTGAAGCTGACCAACTGGCTGACCTGCTCTACTTACCTATTAAGTTTCTGTTTCCAGGGTTTTGCCAAAAGCTGCTAAGTGACAGCCAAACTGTTGAATTAGACCTTGAACGGGGTTTAGATAGCTCTAAGCCTATCTGGATGTACATGCCAATGTCATAACAAGAGACAAATTCTCCGCCATAGAAAAAAAAGATACGTTTTCCATCTAGAACTTAATAAACACCAATACTTTATTCTCAGGCAATTTGTTATTATCTCGGGAAAATTTTTATGGTCTACATTGCATTGAGGCAGTGCATGACAATACCCAAAATGTGACTGATTGATTGAGTCTGTCATCTATTTTTAATGCAAAAAACCCCCAAACAAATAATAAAAATGAAGTCCAATGAAATAAATAGTTCTGCTTAGGCCAAAAATATTTTATTCATCTTTATATCTCTCTGGTTGCCTCATACAGTGTCCTACAAGTACCAAAATGCCTGATACATATTTGTTGATATGTATTCATTCAGAATAACAGTAACAAATATTACTGCAGTGTAGTCTTCCCTTCCCTTTTCTTTTCTCAGGAAAATTGCAAATATCCCAGGCAAGTTTTCAAATTGCAGAGGATTCTCTTTTCTTCTGTTTTGGGAATACCAGAGCTTTTATCCTTCCTCTGCTTCTGTTTTCTCTGCTTTTTGTTTTATCTCTGGTTATTTACTAAATCCTGCCTCTAAACAATCTCCTGATGTTGTGATTCATCTTTACCTTAAGATAATTCGCAATTCTGTTACAAATACCATAACTAGGCAATATCCAAATGTGCTATAGCTAGAAAAAAAGAGGTGTAGTTATCAGGGTTTTCTAGTTGTCACTCTCAAAGACCTTGCAGAGCAGCCATATTTAAATGAGCTGCTGAGAAACAGGACATTGCAGTCAACTTTCTTATCAGTAGATAACATGGGACTCCCTTCTCACAGGCATTCCTCTGAGATCTTTCTTCTCAGATCTCAGTTTTTATACATTTATTGAAAGCTTACTTCATTAGTGTTTCTTACAGGAATGTCCTTTCTTTCCCTTGTTTTGCACTTTTCAGTAAAAAGGAATGTTCTCCTTTCCCCAAATAAAAGTTCAGCTTTGTACATTCGTACCACCTCACTCATAATGGAGTTGGTTTTTCAAAATTTTATTTCATTCTGAACATAAGAAATAAAGCAAGAATTTCCATAACATGGTAGAATAGGGGGGGAAAAGGTGATTGCCCATGAAAATACAAATTTATTTTATATAATTTGCTATTCTTTTAAAATATATAAAAGTTATCATGTATTTTTTCTTTTCTTCTCCTATCCCCCTACCTTAAAGATAAATACCATTAGACACAAAGTATGTACATGTAGATATATGTGTATATCACATAAATATGTAAAATCATTCTATACATACTTCTATTTATCAATTCTTTATTGGAATGCAGACAGTGTCTTCCTTCAAAGGTCCTTTTTAGTTACTTTGGGTATTTATAATAGTTAAAATTATTTAGCTGCTCAAAGTAGTCCTTAAGATGATACTTCTATAACTATATACAGCATTCTACTCTTTTCGCTCTTCATTATTCCATGCAAATCCATCCATATTTTTCTGAGATCATTTCTAAGACCATTCCATCACAGTCATACACCACCAATTGCTCAACCATTTCCAAACTGACAGGTATCCCTACAATTTCTAGTTCTTTGCCACCACAAAAAGCTGCTATAAATATTTCAGAACATATAGGTTCTTTTCCTTTTTTCCCTAATCATCTTTGGAAACATCCTGAGTAGTGGTATTGCTGATATAAGCAGTTTAATATCCATTTGGCCATTCTAGGTTGCTTTCCAAAATGGTTGGATCAGTTCACAGTTTCACCAACAGTGAACTAGTGTCCTAATTTTTCCACATCCCCTCTGACATTTGTTGTTTTTTCCTTCAATTGTTTTAGTCAATCTGAAACACGATGTTGTTTGAAAAAGAAGTTAGTGAGGGAGAACTAATCATTTACGGGGTAAGGAAAGTTTTTTTTTTTCTTTTTTTAAAAAAAAATATTTCACAGTGCCCTACTTCCCTGCCATTGTTTGTTAAATTCCTGTTTTTGAGTCATTTTCATTTTTGTCCAACTCTTTATGACTATATCTGGGATTTTCTCTTCAGATACCAGAATGGTTTGCCATTTCCTTCTCCAACTCATTTTACAGAGAAGGAATCGAGGCAAATAGGGTTAAAGGACTTGCCCAGGACCACGCAGTTAGTAAATGTCTATACATAGAAGGTGGTGATTGAGTTGAATCTTGAAAAAGGTAATGGATTCTAAAAGGCATAGGTGAAATATGAAAGATGATCATTAAAAGTATGAAGAGAGGAGATGATCAGCTGTGAAAGACTTAGCTACTCTGAGCAATGCAATGATCCAAGACAGTTCCCAAGGACTCATGATGAAAAATGCTATCCCCCACCAGAGAGAACTGATGAATTCTGAGTTCAGATTGAGAAATAATTTTTTCACTTTTTTTTTTTTGCTTTTTTGCAGCAGGGTTAATATGGAAATACGTTTCGCATGATTTCACGTGTATAATTTATGTCATATTGCTTGCCTTCTCAGCAGGTAAGGGAGGGGATAGAGAGAGGGAGAGAATTCAGAACTCAAATTAAAAACAAAGAATGTTAATAATAAATTACATATGCATATATGCATACAGACATATATATGTATATTCACATACATGCATATTAAAGATAGAAGATGAAGTGCTGTGTGTGAGTAAAAGAAGTCAAGTTGGCTGAATCAATGAAAAAGAAACGGATGCCCCAAGGAGATGAAGTGATTTGACAAGTTCATGTAAATTTACTGACTTTGATTTTCCTTTCTGGAATCTTCCACCTCCACCCCAACCATCTCATGAAACTATTTAAATCCTTCTCATTCTTCAAGAATGAGTTTTACATCCTACCTCCTTTATGAAACATGTCCTGATAATTACACTGATATGTCTGATCTCTTCCTGTTCAAAATTCCCACAGTGTTTATTATCCATACTTGGTGCACAATCTAGTATTTTGTTATAGACCACTTTCTATTGTGCCATTTTCTAGGTGTAAGTTTTGTCCCCTCGACTATACTATAAGCTCCTTGACTAAATAAAGCTGTGTAAATATTGATATTCACATATGTATATATAGGTAGAGCTATTGATAGAGATGTCAATATGAATCAAATATCTATATCAATTCCTATAGATAATAGATTTCAAATTCCCAATTTTCTGCTCTAAGTTCACAGGAGCCACTCCACATTGGACATAACGAGGATGATGAAGAACCTTAAAATCATGTCATATGAGGATCAGAAGATTCTTGGAGATAAGATATCTGTCTTCAAGCATTAGAAGGGGTTACTATGTACAGTAGGGTATCCCTCTCACAGGGAGCATTCAAGAAAACATTATCTATATCATGGAAGCACTTCTCATTAATATAGTGCTTGAACTATATACATACACATGCACATACATATCTATATACACATATACATATGTACATACATACACACATACCAACACACACATGTGTGTATATATTTATATCTATTTTTCTACATGTATATATATATATATATATATATATATATATATATATATATATATATATATATATGCATGCATACACATATCCATCACCTTTGTGGTCAAGTCCAAGTCCAAGATTCTCTGATTAAGCTGACTCTTCCCTATAAGTGTCATATAAGGAAACAAAAGGGCAAGAACTTTTTTTGTGGACTTGGTGTCCACATTGCTTAGTACCACAGCTGGCACATAGTAGGCCTTAATGTTTTATTTTTTCTTGATTGATACCATGTCTTTAATTTCTCCAGTTCAAGTGAATGGATATCCAATAAAAACTTAGTTATTATACATTGAGTATGGCATTAGGCACTGGAGGTGTAAAGACAAAAATTAAACCATCCTTGTTATTGAGGAGCTTACAATAAGACAACAGAAAAAGACTAGGCTGAGGCATAAGAGATGTCTCCAGAAGGATCAAAAGATGGAACAAATGCTAGGAGCTGACAAATGGTCACGTCTCACCCTTGGGACTTTGGGTTGATTCTTGTAAAGATTGAGGGTATGAGGAATTAAAGAGGGCAAGTAATTGTAGAGGAGCTCTCTCTCTCTCTGTCTCTGCCTCTTTCTCTGTCTCTGTGTGTGTGTGCATGTGAGAGAAACAGAGAGAGACAGAGACAGAAAGAGACAGAGAGAGATGTGAGGGAGAGAAGGATGACAAATGGGTAGATCTGACAATTCCCTTTTATCACTCTCTAATTTGAGCTGAAGCTGAATGGCTCATTGATTCCTGACATGGCATATCATACCCCAAATACAACAACTCTATCATTTTGTTGTCAGTGACTATTTGTCAAACCTGATCCATTTACCTAAGTCATTCCCTTGCAATTAAGGTGGGTTAACTCAGCAAGTGACCACTTATATGAGTGAGTACTTCCAAGGTACGGAAAGGTGCTTTCTATTGATTCTTGAATCCCAAGAATGATGAAGGAACCAAAACTAGAGAAAGTCAAACAATTTAGAGACGCAGAGAAAAGAGAGACATGGTCATAACCACAGCCTTGAAATCTCATGATCTAGGTCACTAGAAGTTGCATTTATGAAAGAGAAGCAAAAAAGAGAAGATATCATCAGATATAAACATTAGATCCATATATGAACGCCAATGTTTCAGTCAGGGTTTAGAGTTATGACAATATACTTGGTTTATTGCTTGTTTTAAATTTAAAATTAAGCTGTGCTTAATATTTTGCACGCTGGCCCTCATGTGGGAATAATAGATTAAGATCTACTGATATGACTTGTTGGATTAAAAAAAATGATGGTGGTGAAAAGTTTCATCCAATTCAGCGTGAACTAAAAATGCATATAAAAAAGTGACTGTATGAATTCAGCTCAGATCTAAATATTCAGTTGCACTCCTTGCTGACATGAAGATAAAGGATATTGACAAAATTTTGTTTTCCCAGCAGAAATACACATTGGCAAAACAATAAAGATTTATATCAATAGTGAGAATTTTAAATGCTCACTTTTTTTCATTTTCATAGTGTCATCCAGTACAAAATTCAAATTAAAAAAAGTCCTATGCATCTTATGGAGTTCAATAATCTATACACTCTTATCAACTCAGATTTGGATCATAGAAACTTAATCATAATTTGTTGATCCTGGTTTCATTCCTTTACTTACTAAAAAGAAGCATTTATGAGGCATCTCCTATGGGTCAGCCAGTATGTTGAGCATTGGACATGCAAAAACAAAGACCGAAAATTACCCTCAAGGAATTTATGTTGAACTTTATTATTTTGAGGAAGGAGGATAACTTATGATGAAAGGTAACTACAAAGTAGACTCAAAGCAATTTTGTGTACAGAGGGAACTAGAAACCAGGAAAATCAAGACAAGCTTCTGTTAGAAGGTGGATGGAACTTGAGCTGAGTTTTGAAGAAAGCTGGGAATTTTCTGAGGTAGAGGTAAGAAGGGAGAAAATTTCAGGAAAGCAGCACAGTCTGTGCAAAGTCATGGAGACTGAAGATAGAACACTGAGTACCAGAAAAAGTAAGACAGTTTAACCAAATCATAAGGATATATGAAATCTAGTTATGTTTTGAAAGCTTGGAAAGGAGTGGAGATCATGAGACAGAGGAATTTGTATTTTATCCTTGAGGCAAGAGGGCCCTGGAGCTTTTCTTAATCAGTAATAGTATGATCCATCCTGTCCAAAAAAGAATGACTGTATGAATTCCACTCAGATCTAAGTATTCAGTTGCACTCCTTGCTAACATAAAGATGAAGAATATTGATGAAATTTTGTTTTCCCAACAGAAATGACTGTTAATGAAGCAGAAAATAATCTCAATGCATTCCGGAGTGCCTACCTCTTTCACTTTACAAGTGTAGTTTAAGAAATGAGCTCTCTAAAACTCGAGATGAGTTCCAAAAGGCTCACTCTATTTTAGAAGGCATTTGTCTTACTTTTTTCATGTCTGCCATATTATGTAGTTCCCAGTTTTGTTTTCCCTGATTCTACATTTAGCTCTTAATTATGGTGCTCATTTGTCAACTTTTCCATAGTGAGCATCTCAGTTCCTTTGCTCTACTCTGCTCTGTTCTGTGTGATCATGGAGGCAGCAGTACTCTCCAGTCCACTTATGCTATCAGGAAAAACAAATATACCAAAGACAAAATTTAGTTCTTGTACCCTTCCAATGAAAGGGCAGAAGAGTGTCCTTGTGTGTTCGCAGCGAGGACTTCTCTTCTACTTTCCAGTCCTGTACAGTGATTCATTCTCTCCCTTTTCTGAAGGGGAAGAGGTATGGAAGATGTGTATAAGACAGTCCTGAGTGCTGAGAATATGTACATTACTCTACCATCTTATCTTTCATGTACAGGACTTCAGTAGTAGCCCCTGGGTGAAGATCCATCAAGTCCAAGACATCCTACGTGAGATCGTAATCACCCCCAAAAGAATGCAGTCTGTCTTCACAAAGGAGAAAGCAGGAAAAAATGACATGTGTTGCCCAGACTGGGATATCCCATTCAATGGAGAGCTCATAGAGAAGCTTATCAGCCCATCTGTCTTGAGAAGACAGTAGGTGGACAAGAAACTAGATCCAGAAAGAAATAGGAAAATGAGAGCAATTGGAAAGCATTTGGAAAATTTTCCCATGCGTTTGATTATCTCAAGTTTCTCATTGAAACAGAGACACGTTTTTGAATGCAAATAGTCCTTGAGTAATGTTATGGGACTGCCGCATGGAATATGACAGTCTGTGAAGGACAGAAATTACAGCCCACTCAAAAAGTATTCACTGGACATATGCTGGACCCAAAAAGCTATGATATCTTATCAGGGAAGAATTATGCAAGAAGCAGTATAGTTGGAGCAATGGAGAGAATTCTTGGCCTGGAGTCAGGAAAACCTGACTTCAAATGGGGATTCTGATATTTACTCATTATGACACGTTAGGCAAGTCACTTAACTGCTCCTGGTCTCAGTTTTCTCAATTGTAAAACTGAGATAATAGTAGCACCTCGCAGGGTTTGTCTGAGTATTAACTGAGATAAATTCGTAAAACATTTATCCAGTGCCTGGTATTTAACAGGGGCTTAATAAATGTTTAATAGGGGCTTAATAAATGTTTGTTCCCCTCTCTTTCCCTTTTCCTCTAAAAGATAGCATCAAAAAGGTCTAGAGATGAGAAGGGAGGTAGGTCTTATGATATGATAAAAAGGAAAGACTAACTGACATGAACTTGAATGATATAATTATAGTTTTGTCATGTTCAGATACTGAGCAGAAGGTCCCCAAGACCCTGGTGGATGCCCCGTGGAGGACGGACAGAAGGACAATGTATGAGAGCTATCTAGAGATGAGAAGGGAGGTAGGTCTTATGATATGATAAAAAGGAAAGACTGACATGAACTTGAATGATATAATTATAGTTTTGTCATGTTCAGATACTGAGCAGAAGGTCCCCAAGACCCTGGTGGATGCCCCGTGGAGGACGGACAGAAGGACAATGTATGAGAGCTATCTAGAGATGAGAAGGGAGGTAGGTCTTATGATATGATAAAAAGGAAAGACTGACATGAACTTGAATGATATAATTATAGTTTTGTCATGTTCAGATACTGAGCAGAAGGTCCCCAAGACCCTGGTGGATGCCCCGTGGAGGATGGACAGAAGGACAATGTATGAGAGCTATCTAGAGATGAGAAGGGAGGTAGGTCTTACGATATGATAAAAAGGAAAGACTGACATGAACTTGAATGATATAATTATAGTTTCGTCATGTTCAAATACTGAGCAGAAGGTCCCCAAGACCCTGGTGGATGGCCCGTGGAGGACAGACAGAAGGACAATGTATGAGAGCTATGGAGAATGACAAAGTCTTGAAACTGATCACCACTACCAAAAGGTGTACCTACATCAATTAGATCACAGAAGCATTGAAGTATGAAGAATGTAATTGGACTAAAATTAATCAATTTATTCAAGCAAGTGGGAAGTTATACATATGTCCCAGGGAGATGTATGTGTGAAAGACCTTGAAAGGCATTTTAAGTGGTTTTTGAAATGGAGAAATTGAACCTGAGTACAAACTCTAAATTGTAATAGGAAGCTTGAGATGTAAACACTTCTGTGTATGATAAGAGCTAAAATATTTTTAGTTTAATCAGTGGCATTTGTAAGAATATCTTAATGCTCAAAGATGATAACTATGGGATCGGATCTCAAAACTACAAATCTCTCAGCAACCTCGAGAAGTCAGTGACAGCAGGGGTCAGAGCCCATATTTAACTACAAAGCTCAGTTACCTTCTGTTGGAATATTTGACAGAGAAGGGTTTGAAGATGGGACTTAGCTGAGACGCAGAATAATCACGTTGACGTGCAACCAACTCCAAATATAATGTGCCATTAGAGCGGCAGGATGTCTCTACAATCGGAAATGAAGTACAAGAACCACAATTGCCCTGTATTTTCTGCTTGGTACTTTAGATTTTGTTTTCTGTTTAGCAAACTTTAAGAGTTTTTTTCTCCTGCTTCAAGTCACTTGGGTTCAGATAGAGAAAAAAATACACATACATATATAAATATACACACACTTGTGTATGTAAATTTATAAATATGTACTTTTTCTATATACAATACATATATGCAGATATATGTATGTATGTATGTGTGTGTGTGTATATATATATATATATATATATATATATATATATATATATAGTGCTTACTCTATACCAGTCCTGTGATAAGTGCTAGGGATACAAATATAGGCACACCATATAATTCCTGACTTCAAGAAGCTTGTATTCTAATTTGGGGAGATAATGCATAAAAATATGCTTCAGAAATTATGATGTTTAAAAAGTTCAAGAGACATAATTTCTATCTAATTTAATCATTTTGTTAGTCAGGCTGGCATGTTATTAATAAAAGTGGCACTTTCAAATGCCAAAGACCCTTCATGGAAAGGGGCTCACGGTTTATAAGCCCTTAGAAGAAAGGGAGTTCCTGAGAGTGGCAATCAACTCTGATTGGTTAAGAATTAATGACAGAATGAATCGTTATGAGAGGTGGTCTATATCATAATGAGGGTCTTGAGGTTACGTGACTTGGATCACTCAAGTTTTGTTCCAAGAGGCTTATCAATTTCCATATCACCTGTCTGACAAAAAGGAGAATCCACATTTTCCCAGATCTGTCTGAGTAAACACAACAAGCAGGAATCCACAAATTAACCTAAACTTAGACATTTTTTTCCCCTGGGTAAATCTTTGAGAAAGATTTCTTACACTAGTTGACTCCTAAAGGAGGAAAATCTTAGGCTGGAGTCAATAATTAGCTAACAAAGTAGAGAGATAATAATTTCTCTCCAAATGAAGGGTGGATTCATATAGGCATGGTTAGGAGGTAGAAAGAAGGTAGCATGGAAGGAGGAAGCCAAGCATTTATTATGTGCCTGTTATGTGCCAGGGCCATACTAAGGACTTTACAAATATTAAGTCATTTCATCTTCAAACAACCCTGGAAAGCAGGTGCTATTGCTATCCCTATTTTACAGTTGAGGGCACTGAAGCAGGGCGAGGTTAAATGGGAGGTTTTCCTTACTTACTTTACCTACTGACTATTTGGGAAGTAGTAAGTGTTTGGGGATGGATTTGAATGAAGGTCTTTCTGACTTCAGGCCCAGAGCTCTATGCACTTTGCCACATAGGTGCCTCATGGAGTCTGGGAAAGATGAAATTAAAGTTCATTTAGAGTGGAGGGATAGTGGACAGTTCAGAATCCCAAGGGGAAGGAGACAAATGTGATAGGCTGAGCACAGAGACCCTTGAGAACAGGTCCACAGTGGTTCACTTCAAATATAAATGAAGTTGCTCTAAAATTTGTCCTAGAAACCACTGTGACCAAGTAAGGATGTGAGTGGAAGTTCCAATAAGAGAAATCAGAATGAGGAATAGATTGTCACAATCAGAGATATGGGTATTCTCTCAGCTGGGACATGGACTCTCCAAAAACTGACTCACTTGTGTATTATTTTAAACATGTTCAGTAGCATAGTATGAAGCCTGGCTTCTACATCTCCCTTCTGCTTTTGACTGCCCACACACCAATGACATCTAAATTGCATTCCCAGTTGTCATTACCAGCTATTTGTACCATGGATAATTCAAATCAGCATAAAAAGGAGTGGTTCTATTTTCACAAAGTCATGAATCCTAACAATTGCAAGGTACCCACAAAAATCATGTAGTCCAACCTACCTAGACGTATCCCTTCTATAGCATATATGACAAGCGCTCATTTAACTTAAAGCCTTCCAGTGAAGCAGCCCATTCCCCTTTTGGGGAATGTTGATTCCTTAGGAAGTTGACTCCTTACAGAAAACCTGTCTGTCACTTCTTAACTTCCATTGCTTAGTCCTGTTCTCTTTGTCCAAGAAGCACACATCCAATCCTTCTTTCACATGGCCAGCCTTTCAAATATCTGAAGACTGCTGTCATGTCCTTCCCAAGTCTCCACTTCTCTATGCTAAACAATCCCAATTCTTTTAGCTGCTCTTCATATGGCATGATCTTGAGAACCTCACTGGCTGGTGGCCCTCCTCTAGACACTCTCCCAGTTATTCAATGTTTTTTGTAAAGGGTGATGTGTAAAACTGAACAAACACGCAGCAATTCAGGATGTGATCTGACCAGAATAGCAGAGGATAGGATCATCACCTTCCTAGTCCTGGATGAACACTTCTCTCTAATATAGCCTAAGAAAGAATTAGTTTTTATGTCTGATACATCATGTTGACAACATATATGGAGTTTACAATACATTAAAACACCAAGATTTTTTTTCCTCAGATGAATTGTAACCTAGTTAAGATGACATGTAACTTTTCTGTGCGCCATAGGACCATACATAAGATCATAAATTTAAAAATCAATTGTTGTTCTACTATGTATAAGACACTGTATCTGGCCTAATAGTATGATGCTAAAATAGAAAAATTGCTTAAATACTACAAACATATCTAGTATAGACTCTTCCTCAATTATTGCAGATCTCACCCTCCCTTGCACCTTTGCTGTCAATTTTGAAAGTTCTGAAAGTTGAAAAACTCATTTCCTGTAGCTTGCCTATTGATGAGCCTGTTAACTTGGATAGCTCTGAGATAACAATAGGTACATAAGTCCATGTTCACACCAGGCTCAGAGCCTTTCTACTTTGACAGGGTGGAGAAAAGTACATATTTCATTAGTTTAGCCTTCCAACTTCAGGGTCAATTGCATGTCATGAAAAGGTCTCCAGGTAGGCCTTCAGTTGAAGAAAAGAGAGACAAATCTGGGAAATTTATGATACCTTTTGTTAGTAAAGCCCAAAGTGCTTTGTTATTTCGTCATATATTTATTTACTCAGCAAACATCTATTAAATGACAACTGTGTGCACAGCTTTGTGTTCGGTGATGGCAGAAATGAAATCAGTTCCATAATGTCATTCAAAGGAGATTTCTCTTGTATCCATTTTCTATGTATATCTATGTATGTAAATCTCCTTGGGCTGGGTTATAAGCTTTTGTCTTTGTGTGCATAGTAGGTGCTTACCAAATACTAGCTGATTGATTACCAACTGCTTATGGAGTAAAACTGAGCCCTTTTCTCAATGTGATTTGAAACTGCCTTCATTTTGACTAGCTACTTAAAGTATTTTGATATTATAAAATTTTAGGGCTTAAATTCTGGAATATTCATTCCTCAGAGAGAACATTGGAACCACTAGTCTCCAAAGAGATCATGAGAAAGTAGGTGGTGATGGTAAGCTGAGCCTGAAAAGATCAGATTTCTTATTACATTCAACAACTGCATATAATGAAGGTCTCCGTTGGGTGCCTCAAGGACTTGGTGCTGTAGGAGCTCAGACAAGGAAGACATCAGTTTGGGCTACAAGTAATATCCAGGACTTCATTGCAAGTTACCCTAACTCAATCGCTGCCTGCTAGGTAGTGGCTTCCATCTCAGATGCTCAGTATTTAGAGGGAAAATCGCCAGAATGATGTAATCCAGTCAGCGTCCGTGTAAAACATAAATTAGAACTATTCACACAGTTTGCAGTGAGCAGACTTGTCAAACTGGAATAAAAATGTTTGTTTGGAGATGACTTACCAGAGTGCTGCTGCGTTGGGTGCTTTTTTGCAAGAGACCAAAAGCCTATCCCTGGAGCCTTTATGTCCTGCTGCCAAAACTTGGACTGGATTCCAGACAGTGTCAGAAGTGCCATCATCAAACACTGCTGTGGGAAGGGAGCCTCCTTTGGGTTCTGAGATGCAAGTCGTTTTGGACGCGAATCTTTTGGGAACTGGTAGGGTGAAAAAAGTTCCAGAGTTCAATTGTGCTTGCTTCAGCACTCTTCGATACCAGAACTGCCCTGGGGAGCCTTATCAACTTAGGAAACAAAAGAAAGATTCTGGTAAAAATTCAGGGGAAATTCTCTCCCTACCAAGCAGTCATAGATTTGGGAGAAGGGTTTGATTTATTTTCTATTACATTTATAATTCTAAGCCAACCACTTCTCCATAGGAAGTAGCATTTGCTTGAGATTAATGCTAGCTTTATTTCATGCATTAGGTTTGCAGTAGCTACATCCTTTGACCTCACAGTCCCTAACAAATGCCAGCTGACAATGTCAAGGATAAAGAATTAATAATGCATTCATATGAAACTGTATGATTTATTAATTGCTAGCATTCATAAAATGTTTTAATATTTGTATAGTATTTTACATGTTTTTACATGTGTTTACATGTTATGTTATTTCATTGGACCCTCACAACAAGCCAGTGAGACAGGCACTTTTACATGGCAGGGGGGCTCAGTGATTTGCTGAGGGTCTCATAACTGAGTGACTGAGGCAGGATTCAAACTAAGGTCTTCCTGACTCCAAGTCTAATATTCCAACCTCTCTACCTCCTAGCTGCAATTTCCTCACAACACATTTTGGGAGGTAGTGAAAGTAGTATTACCCTCATTTTCCAGAGAGACAGTGTGGTTAGTCATTAAAGAACCAGACTCAAAGCAAAGATAACCTGAATTCATGTCTCACTTCTGAGATATCTATGTATCTATCTATCTATCTCAGAAGTGAGTATATATACATACAGTTACATGTATATACATATATATACACAAATATATACATACATATGTGTGTGTGTGTATATGGTAAAGGGATTTTCCTCATCTGAGAGCTTCCTACACCAAAGGAAAAAAAAAATTGTTGTATTGGCCCTGCTCACCCATGAACAATTAATATTTATCCAGTGGAATCATAGAACCATTTCCTATCCCTGTTCCTATTCATATGAGTCAGCAGAGGCTCATATATGATCAGTAGTCCATTCAGAGTCACAGAACTATTCACTCTTCAAGCAAATACCTGAACACAACTATCATTCCAAATAGAATATTACTAGGATACAGTCTTAACTGGAAGAGATCTTACACACAACCTAGTCCAACCTTTCACATAAGACAGAAATCCCTTTTAAAACAGATGGTCATAGATTTAGAACTGGAAGATACTTTAGAAATATTATCATTCAACCTCCTGATTTTATAGATGAAGAAACTAAAGGCTAGAGATGTGAAATGGTTTTTCCCAGTGTTCATAAAGAGCTGAGCCAGGTTTGGAATCAAGTTTGTGTGACTCCAAATCCAGAGCTCCGTCCACTATACCCCACACTGCTGTGTTTGGTAGGTGATGATCTAGCTTCAGGTTGAATGTTTCTCGTAATAGAGACCTGAATACTATGCCAAGAAAGCGCAGTCCAGTTTAGTACAATTCTAATTCTTCACAAAAGAAAAGCTCTTATATATCTCCAACTGTTTATAAGCCATTTTTATTTTCTATCCCACCAGTACCCTGAAATGCCCCAAGCCAAAATTATCATCTATCTCAAAATATTATTCACCCTTCTGATTTTACTGCTTCTGTCTGTTCTAGTACAAAACAAGACTCCAAAATTTCAAAACTTTGTGTACCTTTCTTGACTTTACCTTCTCCCTCAGCTCTCTTATCCAACCAGTCACCAAATCAAGTCCTGTGGAGTCTCCATTTATAGTATCTTCTATTAGGAAGTCTTTCCCAACTCCTCTTAATCCTAATGCCTTGCCTTTTTTAGATTGATTTTCTGTTGATCTGGTATATCATTTGTGTTTACACGTTGGCCTCCTTGCTGTCCCCATTCTAGGCTGTGAGTTTGAGGGCAAGGATTCTCTTTTCCCTCTTTTTGTATCTTCAGTACTTACTGCCTGACATATTCTAGGCATTTCATAAACGTTTCTTGACAAACTTGACTGACTGATAAACACCCTCCTCTCTATTTCTCCTACCCTCATTTTAACTTGAGCCTTTCTCACTACCTATTTGGATCACTGCAATATCTCCTAACTGATTTTGCCTCCACTCTCTCCCTCTTTTAATCTATCCTTCACATACCTACCAGGTTGCTTTCATTAATTTCCTTATCCAGAAATAATCTCTCTCCTGGCATTTTACTCTTACTGATTTTTATGCATTTTCTTACTCCATGTGTCATCACCCCGCCACTACTAAACTCCTCAAGGGTGGGACTCTGTCTTACTCATCATTGTATCTAGCCCCATATCCTGTACAGAACAGAAACTCAATAACTGTTTGCTGAATGTGTATATCTGTCCTCAGAGATGTGTCACTCCTTTCAACTTCTCTGCATGTCTTGTTCAAATCTGAGATAAACAAAGTAAAGCATGGAAAGATGAATCTTTCCTGCCTATGATCTCTAGGAAAATTGGGGCTCCTCATAATGATATCCAAGATTTTATTTGTGTAGATCTTCCAATTATTGATTAAAATGTCTAAAGGGAACCTAACAGCATATGTGTGTGTGTTTAGTCATTTACATGTCTGTTGACTTGAATTGAAAAGGTCAGCCAAAAAAAGGGTTGTTCCTTTGCCTTGCATGGTAGGTCAACGCACCTTCATTATGTAAGAACAACTGGAAAAAAATAATGGGTCTTTGAGGGGAATATTTTGCCCCCAGTTTCATTCTGTTTATTTACGTCTCACAACTGACAATAGAATTCTAATTGTGCCTGGTTAAGGGACAAGCTTCATGGAGAAAGTAGATGAAGTTTGTCTTGTCCATCTCCCCACCTTCTTTAGTAGAGCTGTTCTCCTTCCTCTAGTATCAGCTTCTTTTTCTCTGTATCCCTTCCCCACCAATCAGGCTCCTACTCTCTGTTCCATTTTCAGGGCACAAAGTGTTCAAGTAAGGTGTTAGCTGATAATACTTCTCAGGGGGTGTTTGTGACTCAATATCCAGCTCTTGGAAGACTTAAAGAAATAAGGTAAGAGCCAAAGGAATGAAGTTTCCTATAAGAATGCAGTAACAAGCCATGAGTTTGATATTTTGAGGCAGGTGCCCTGTCATGACCCCCATTGAACTCCCTCCAAAATCATACCATGTAGGCAGCTGCCAAGGGTTCCTCTTTATAATGCCAGAGTGAGCTAGGGACAGAGGCAACCTCTGAGGTAACTGCAATAAGGTAATTAGAGTGAAAGGTCCATTCCTATTTCACCTTTTCTGGAATGCCAACTACCATCTAGTCTATATATTTTCTGGAAATTATCCCTGTCCCCTGTAATTCTTGTAAGGCAACAACCTATCCATTCCTTTTTCTTAGCATACAAAACATTTGCCTTCATTTGTCGTTCTACTTGAAAAAAAGCACATTCTAACTCCTAAATTTAATTTCAGACACATGTGCCTTGGATCAGATATCCTACTGGCCCCTTACCAGAGCTTATTACCTTGGATTGCTTTACTTAATTACTGCAAGCCCAGATAAAACCAAATCCAAATTGTATGACAAACCATTTTTATATATCATTAACTGTTACTGGATGGGCTATGGATTTAAAACAATAGCAAAAAGTAAACCTGTATTAGGATAATGAGGTTCTGATATTCCAAGCCTAAAACACTTTCTGAATCAGGATTTCACTAGGCACACATTTGCTATAAATATATTTTCCCCTGTTACCATCTTTCTCAACCACATACCAAATGGAACTGTGCAGTAAGGTTAAATGAACTGGGGGTTGCTGATGTGATTCAATTACCACCTTCAATTGCAAGAAATGTGATTATATATGGAGGATGGTGACCAGCTGTTCTCCCACCTCATTAAGGCAGGATTGAGAAAAAAAATGGCAGCAAGAGGGAATTGGAATGATGGTAGGAAGAGGTTTTGAGCCTTATATAGTGTTCCGCATACAACAAGTTTACATGGGAAGATTGATTCCATCCCTGAACATGTCACACATCATATGACATAGAGTTAAAATAGATATATACCTTTAGCGTTATTTAGTCTAACTTTCTCCTTTTTTAGTGGCTTTTTCCATGTAATATTTAGCAGAACCAGAAAGCAAAACCAAGTCTTCCGATTGTGAATCTAGTCAAGGCCCTGTTCTACTAAATGGCTGGAATGATAAGGAATTTTTTAGTAAGTTTTCTACATTCCTACTAGCTCTTTTCCTCAAGGATTCTACAATCTACCCTAATTATAAAGTTTTCTTTGTCACCCTCATAACAAAATAGTTTTATTATGCAAGTGATAAAGCAATTGAGGGAAGGATGGTAGATCCAAAGGTAATGATTGAACTTTCGTCAATTTCTCTAGAAGTGAAATTCAATGTACTTCAACCAACATTTAAATATTATTCAAAGAGCAATGTGCCTAGTTGGGGATACACGTGGGGACACAAAAAAATCTAGTTAAAGCACAGTCTCTTTCCTCATGAAGATAACATTTTAATAGGAAGATTGATACCATAAATAACCACAGTACAAAATATATCATCATAAATGCAATGGAAAGGTACAAAGTAAAATGTGGTATATCCAAGGAGTGGTGTGAGTATGGTTGCAAATCATTACCAATCCAGGTGGTTAGAGAGGATTGACTAGAAGAAGTAGCGTTTGATTTGAGATATCTAAGGATGGATAGAAGATGGAGGGATAGTTTATAAATATCCCTTTTAACATCTTGTGACATCATGCTTCATGAAATCCTAGATTTGGAGCTGGAAGGGGCCTTCAAGGCCACCTACTTCTACTTTTTCATTTTACAGATAAAGGAACTAGAGAAGTTAAGACATTTCTTCAAGGTTCTCCGGTTAGTGGAAGGGCTTGGATTTGAATCCAGACTCGGTGACTCCAAGCGCTGTTCTCTTTCTACTCCACCACATGATGAGAGGCAAAGAAAGTGGAATTTCCATTTCTTCCTCTGAATGGAAATCAAGCATTAAGAATCAATTACACTGAAATGAACCTTACCCTCTCCTGGTAGATAGGACCCAACATGTAATTTCTGACAGTCTTCCAATATGAAACTCTCCTTTGAGTCACTAACTTTGCCTCTCATGCCTCACTTGTCCTGCCTATAATTGGGGATAATAGTCTCGTAGTAAATCAGGTCAAGTCGAGAGAGACTTGTGAATGGGGAAGGGTTGCTCTTCATGCTGTTACTGAGCTCCTATTACATGCCTAGTGCTATGTCAGATGCTGGCAAGTGATTTGGAGAGGTAGGTGACTCTGGCCCTGCCTTGGAGGAGTTTACAATCCCTAGGAGTAGTCAAAGCTGAAAGAATTTAAAGAACAAAAGGAAGAGTCTAGAACAAAGGACCATTGTGATGAAAAGGTTTTGTTATTGCTTTCAAGGTGATGAAAATGCTCAAAAGGGAAACTAGTCTGGGCTGCTATTTTGTGGTCCAATGAACTGCTTGACTTAGGCTAAAAGATGACTAATAGTCATGGTGAAATAAAGGTGACTACATTATGGAAGTCAAAGAAAGCAAGTTAAATGAGCTACTGAATCAAAATGAAAAGAGGTTAAAGGGAAAAAAGCAAAACAAAACAAAACTTCTCAAACAAAAGAATTATTACAAGTTCCAGTTAGAAACAGTGGGAAACAGTTTAAATAAATAAGAGACAGGTTAAATGAGGCTAGGATTATATTTGAAGTAGCAAAAAGGGAGCAATAATGAACAGTTGTCTCTTTGGTTTGGATTCATTGTTATTGGGGATATCTTTAGGGACCTGCTTTCATCTGGACAGTGTGAAATGGCAAAAGGAGTCATCCAGGGCTGCAGGCATCATCAAATCCAGAGTTAAGCAGTAATGTCAACTGTCCTCTGTCACTGCTGTACCAAGCTGGTTGGCCTCTGTCACTGCTGTACCAGGCTGGTTGGTCAAGTCTAATCACGTTGGCCAGTATTTAGTGGGCACCTATGGTAAGTGTGTCCAGGAGATTTTGGTTTTAAATTCCATTGTAGGAATATTCTCACTGTTATGCTTTGAGTTTAGTACAGTGAAATAGCAAAGTCCTTAGCTTGAATTTCGACTCTTTGACTTTGATTTCTTCTCTTGTCTATCTAAGATAATTCATTTGTAAAAGAATACTAAAATGAGGAGATCAGACTAGATTATCTCAATGATCCTTTTCAGTTTTAAAGTCAATAGACTTTTTATTTATTTATTGCAAATCTTGTTTGCAAAACTCTTTGTATATGTAAGTGTCTAAGATCTTCTCTTTTAGCCAGTTCAAGTTCATGGTACCTGTAAGTGAATAGTGATTTTTCACAACCTGAAAGCAGCAAGAAGATTCCACAGGAAAAGGGAGACATTGTCCTAGTCTGGACAGTTTAAAAGACACAGCCTTTTCAGCTATGCTGCCAAACAAAGGAAGCTACCCATGTGTTAGGTGATGCAGGGACCCTCCATGCATTACATATGCATTATCTCATTTGGCTCTCAGAACAACTCTGTGATTTTATCATCCCCATTTTACAGAGGAAGAAACTGAGCCTCAGAAAAGTTAAGTAATTTGCTCAGGATCATATAGCTAATAAGTACCAGGGACAGGATTTAAACTCAACTCTTCTAGGCTCCAAGGCTACCAAGTTATGCTATCCATTGGGCAACTCTGCCTCAAGGTAGTAAAAGTAGAAGGAACTAGTGGATCTGTAGAGATCCTTATTGATCCCATGAATCATTAAGAAGTTTTTAATAATACACACATGGAGTCTTAGGAATACTTCAGCATTTCTTGTATGTGTAACTTTTTAAAAAATGTCTGTGGTTGTATTTTCTACTCTTTTGTTGTTTATTAATATATTATGCTTACTGGTGATGAGGAGGGATGATTTTGATTTATTCTTCATGAGAACATGTGAAGACATACAGGCAGATTTCCTTCCCTTCCTCTCTCTGTAGTGTTAGTGTGTGTGCATATGTGTGTATGTTTACATGTGAACTTGTAAGGGTAAGTACTGAGGGGAGGGACAGATTTTGGAATTCAGCCATCCTGAAATCTGGACAAAATGGTGCATTTACATGATTGTGTATAATTGTAGCAAATCCTCCATTATGGCATCACCAGGCTGAGCCATACGCCTGCAAACACAGGTGCTGTTAGAACAGTCATTTGGGGCTCGAGCAGTTCCTGTTTGGGTAGAGTTCAAAACATAGCTATAAAAAGAAAGAAAGAAAGAAGGAAAGTAAAAAGAGTGGGAGGGCTCTCAGGGAGTTAAATTGGTAATAGAATTGAAGGGCTCAGAAAATTGGTAAAAGACTCGAGAGCTGAAGCATGGCATTGAACTTAGTACAAATTGTAACTGAAGGTCATTACCCCCGATAGCTGTTCATTCAAGTGTTAGGACCTTGTTCCCTGCATTGATTCAGTAACTACTAGTCTCAGGACTAGCTTTAAAGTTCACTAAGAAACCTTTGTTGGAAAACAGCAGAAAAACAACAAAAAATGGAAAGAAGACTCGAGTGTTCTGATCAAATCTCTCTTTTCTCTTGGCTGGGCTAGCCAAAAGTAGAATTAAGATATATTTGTTATGTCTTGGGAAACAGTTGTGTGCTACCTGGGAAAGAAATTCTTCGTTGTTTGTAGAAACTTCCCAAAACCTAATATGCATAAGAATAGGGAGGGCGGATTTTTTGTTTCATTGACATGGAACAGCCAGTGGGGCAACTCCATCTACCAATTCAGAACAGAACAGTCTTAGAACTTTGGCCAGAACAATATGAGATTCGGTATATATCAGCAGTGGCACTTGAACCCAGATCTTCCTGGCTCTGAGGACAGCTCTTTAACCAATGTATCATGTGTTCAATATCAAAATAGATTGTTGCACTAGAAATGACAGGCAACCTCTCTACATTTAAGGAGACTGAAATTTTAGACAAAAAAACAATGACGAATGTTTCCAGCCCATAGTTCTTGTGGTAATGAGATCTCAGAGGACACATATCCTATAAATATCCTAAAACTCAATTTCAATTTAGTTGAAATCAGTTTTACTAATGGAGAAATAGTCAATCTTTCCCAGCCACTGGGCAGGTCCCTTTGCCTTGTTGCCTCTCCTGCCCCTCCACCCCATACTTATTCCACTTGCTTTCTGAGACAGGAAATTATTATAGCCCCAGATATATTTTTACATTCCCAATTAGTGATTACATTTAAACAGAAATACATTGGGGAAATGAGGGTTTGGTTGTTTTTTTTTTGGCAAATCATCTAATCTCTCAGTCCCTCAGTGATAATTTCTGTAAAATGGGGATAAATCATTTCCTTTCTGAAAGCAAGGAAATGGAATAGATGATCTTGAGATCCCTTACAACTCCCATATTTGTGATTAAGTGAGGAAACAGATTGGTTTAACTTTATTTACACTAAAGTTCAAATGAATGATATTTAGGGTACTGTGGTTAGAGGGCCAGTCTTGCAATCAAGTTTTTTCTCTGAAGTATTTTAAGTATGTGTCTATGGACACAATACTTAACATCTCAATTACTTCATTCTCTAAGACAGATGAGGTGCTGATTTGCATAAGAAGAGGGAGTTTTGACACTGTCAGTTCCCCACACTTATGAAATCATAGATCTAGGTGTGTGTGTGTGTGTGTGTGTGTGTGTGTGTGTGACAGAGAGAGAGAGAGAGAGAGAGAGAGAGAGAGAGAGAGAGAGAGAGAGAGAGAGAGAGAGAGAGAGAGAAGAAGAGAAGGAAGGAAGAAAGGAAGGAAGGAAGGATGGAAAGAAAATATTAATGAGAGAGAGAGTAGAATACTAGATGCCTCAGGAGAGGAGAGTCACCATAAAACACCAAAAAATCACAAAGTTAAAAGGAATTTTCAGTTATTTGCATCAGTATGTACCAGAGCATGAATGCCCTCTACAATGTGCTTGGTAAGTGCTCACCAGCTTCTACTAAACATGGATGCTCAGGGAAAAGGAGCTCAATGGTTATCAGAGACGCCATTCCTCTTCTGAATGGGTACTCCACAGCTTTAGTAAGGAACATCCTTGGAGCCTATGAATTTATTATTTGAGTCATGAGATTTTGTACTTCTTCTGCTTGGGCTGCCCACCCAGTTTGTAAAGAATGCAAATGTTCTACATATTCTCACTCTCCCTTTTGTACCCAACCTTGTGCAAACAGAAATGGTGACTCAAATCCACTTGACTTCCTTTTAGTCACTTAGAAAGTTTAGGAGAGAAGAAAGGTCAACCAATTATCCAAAAATGAGGTACGAGGATTATTTGTGGATAATATATATTCCTGACTTCCTTAACTTCTACTAGTTGTGATTTGACAGCATGTGCATACAAAGAATCTCTAAGGATTAAGCATATATTAAAATCAAAGAAACACAAATAAGTATATTTAATTTTGGGTGTCTTCCGTAATTGATCTCAATGTAAACTACGTGACTATTGAAAACATTTCAAGATAAGCTGCCAATATATGAAACTATACTTTGTGGAGAATACAGTATTCTTCTAGTGGGTTTAATTCTAATTTGAAGAAGCATTCTTTTTTTTGCAAATACTATTTTGTTTGAAGAAGTATTTTTTGTAAATACTACTTTATTTTTTGAAGAAGGATTTTTTTGAGTAAATACTTGTAAAGATAGTTTTCAACAGTCATTTTTGTAAGATTTTGAGTTTCAGATCTCTTCTTCCTCTCTTCCATTTCCCCTTCCTAACACAGCAAACAATTTGATATAGGTTATACATGTGCAATCATGTAAACATACTTCCACATTATATATGTTGTGAAAGAAGAAACAGAACAAAAAAAGTCACCATCACAATAAAAACAACACAGAAAAAAAGTGAAAATAGTATCCTTCCACCTGCATTTAGATTCTATAGTTCTTTCTCTGGACTTGGATAGCATTTTCCATCATGAGTCTTTTGGAATTGTCTTGGATCATCATATTGCTGAGAAGAGCAAAGACGTTTGTAGTCAATTTCATGCAATGTTGCTCTTGCTGTGTACAATGTTCTCCTGGTTCTGCTAACTTCAGTCAGCATCAGTTCATGTAAATCTTTCTAGGTTTTTCTGAAATCAGCCTGCTCATCATTTATTATAGCACAATAGTATTCCACTACATTCATATACCATAACTTGTTCACCCATTCCTCAAATAATGGACAGCCTCCTTAATTTCCAATTTTTTGCCACCATGAAAAGAGATGCTTTAAATATTTTTGGGCATGTGAGTCCTTTTCTCTCGCTTTATGATTTCCTCAGGATATAGTTCTAGTAGTGGTATTGCTGGATCAAAAGGTATGCACAGTTTGGTTGCCCTTTGGATATAGCTCTAAATTTCTCTCTTGGAAGAATTTTGTATTGGCCAAATTTATGTAGGACTTTAAGGCTTATAAAATGTTTTCCTCATAACAAACTTCCAAGGCAAGTAGTTTAAAGAATACTTCTACACTTTAGGGATGATGAGAGTATAACTCAGAGTTCAAGTTCTCTTTTCCAGAGTTCCACAGCTAGTAAGTGTCAGATTCAGGATTTTCAAATGTAGATATTCTGATTTCAGCTCCAGGACCCTTTCCACAGTGACAGATGGAGCTTTCTTTCCCTGTGGCATGAGTTTTGGTTAATTTTTTGAGCTCCTAAATATGTGTAAGCTCCTTTAGGTAAGGGAGAAGTTATTAACCCTTGTCTGGCATTTGGAAGAAGTATTGTATCTGAGTCTAAGCTCACTCACTTTGTAACTGTCTGATCATTAGAAAGCCCCTTACTCTCTGAGCCTCAGCTTTCCCATTAGTAAAATTAATATAAGGATATTTACAGTAGCTACCTAGCAGGATTAATGTGAAGACTACCTATGTAAATTTTAAAACATTATGAAAATGTGGATTCATTACAAAATTACAAAACCAAATAGGAAGGTAATTTGCAACATGACGGAGAGGAAGATGAAAATATGAATGAATGACATCTATTAAGAAATGTGGCAACCACTAATAATCCTGGAGATATGGATAAAAGAAGAAATAATCCCTAACCCCAAGGAGTTTACATTCAAATAAGGGAAGAAGAAATTTAAGTGAGCAATGGTCAGGAAATGTTTGATTTGGCTTTGAAAATCACAGAGAAAGTAAATTGAGCTATAGAGGAGTCTGCTAATAAAAGTAATTCAGGAGTAAAGGTAATACTGATTTAATTACTATTTCCACAACCAAAGAAGGAGAGCAGGGGAGGGGAGAGGAGAGGGAAGTGGCATGGTCTAGTCTGAAGGATGTGAATCATGGGCTGCTGCTGGCTAACTACATTGGACCATATACAGATAGGCTGGCTGATTAGCCAATTAGAATAGTATATCCCCAGAGTGATGTGAGAATCCCAAGGCTGAAAAGATGAAATCACCCTAGATATGGTCTCAGGAGGTCTCATGTTCCCTATTGCCTCTTTTGCCCCCCATACTTGTTCCACTTGCTTTTTGAGACAGGAAAATATTATAGCACCAGATAGATTTTTAAATTTCCTATTAATGATGAAATTTAAAAATAAAAACATTGGGGAAATGAGTTTTTTTTCTTTTTGGCAAATCATCTAATCTCTTTGTCACTTAGTGATAACTTCTGTAAAATAAGGATAAATCATTGCCTTTCTGAAAGATCTTGAGATCCCTTGCAACTCTCGTATTTGTGATTAAGCGAGGAAACAGATTGGTTTAACTTTATTCACACTAAAGTCCAAATGGATGATATTTAGGACATTTGAGATGTTTTGTGGTATTGTGGTTAGAGGAGCAGTCTTATAAAAAGATTTCTCTGATGTATTTTAGGTCTGTGACTGGGCACATTACTTAACCTTTCTATTATCCCATTCTCTAAGACAGATGAGGTGTTGATTTGCATAAGAAGAGAGAGTGTTGACACTGGCAGTTCCCCACACGTATGAAATCATAGGTCTAGGTGAGTGTGTGTGTGTGTGTGTGTGTGTGTGTGTGTGAGACAAAGAGGAAATGACCACAACGATTGCTGGATGATATACAAAGCACAGTCTAGAATATGAGACTGGTAGGTATCACTGAAAGTCCCAGATTATTAGCAGCAATATCTTGCAAAATAATGAGCAGTTGAACCTGTTTTGGCGAAACCCAGCCAGGACAGATAATGCCAATAGCATTAATACCTTCAGGCTATGGGTAAACTTTTATTAAGCACCTACAACAATAAAGAGGCATGATGCAGAATAGATTTTTTTTGGCATTTCTATAGTAATCTAATCTCATCAATGAGAGTGTTACCACCAATAATGAACCTTGCTTGCTCAGTGGGATGTGAGACAAGGTCAGTGGCATTTAAAAAGCTAAAGTTGGGAAAAGTGGTTGGACCTAAGAGAGCACATCAAGAAAAGTGTATTTAATGTAATTAATTTTAGAAGCACTAGGTGGCAGTGGATGGAGCCATCTGAGGTCCAAAGATACATACTAGTTGAGTGACCCAGAGTGAATCATTTAACATGTTTGCCTCAGTTTCCTCAGCTGCAAAATAAAGATAATAAAAGCACTTACCTCTCAGGGCTTTCATGAGTATTAGATGAAATAACAATTGTAAAACTCCTAGCTTAATGCCTGGAACATCATGTTATGTAATATAAATATTTGCTATTATTATTATTACAACTGTTTTTTTACACAGTTTTAAAGGTACTTAAATGAGAAATAATTCCAAAAAGTTTAGAAGAGATCACAATTAGTACTTTTATCATAAAGGGGATCAGAAAACATCAATAACCCAAACCATAAATCTGCTTTATCTCTATCTAATTCTTATAAGACTGGTCTTTAATTACAAGATTGACTTGTTCAAAAGTCATCAGTAGAACCCCTTGATGAATCAAATTATGATAATGCATTTAATTCAATATATTTTGATTATAAGTACTAAAAATGCTTCTGCATTGATCTGCAGCTAAGTTTGAATCTTTTTATCATTTTTCATGCATGTGACCTTGTATAAGTCTGCCTGGGCCTTAACCTCATCTATAACATAAAGGGCTTGGGCTGAATGGTTTCTGAGGCTCCTTCCACATCTAAATCTATGATCTGAGTGTATAACATATAATTTCAAGCTGGGTAACAGGGGGACATTAGGAAAAATAGGGAAGTCAGGAAAAGCATCTAGTTTGGAATCTAAGATGGTGAGTTCAATTTTGTATTCACTGAATTCAAAAAGCCAATGAGATATCAAAACAAAAAAAAGTGGATATGTGAAGATATGAAGGCAGCTTGAAATGCAGGACTGGTGTTCAAGGAAGATATTTGAGACTGACATATCAATTTGGATCTTATGCACATCAAATTAGTGAATAGGTTTCTGGAACTGGTTGAGATCTCCAAGGTAAAGTCTATCTATCTATCTATCTATCTATCTATCTATCTATCTATCTATCTATCTATCTATCTATCTATCTATCATCTATCTATCTATCTATCTATCTATCTATCTATCTATCTATCTATCTATCTATCTATCTTTCTATCTATCTATCCATCCATCCTTCTATCTATCCACCCACCTATTCACCCACCTGCCCACCCACCTATCCACCTATCTATCTACCTACCGACCTACAGACCTACCTACTCACCCACTTATCCATCCATCCATCTGTCTATCTATCTATCTATCTATCTATCTATCTATCTATCTATCTATCTATCTACCTATCATCTTGCTAGCCAGCTAGCTATCTACACACACGCCCATATATAAAATAGAGAAATGGGACATTTGATTCTGAAGTTTGAGATGGAATAAGCAAAAACAGAGGAGTAATTACAGTGGTACATATAGAATAATAAAAATGATGAGGATACCATGATCATCATCTACAATGATAATAGCATTTTTATAGCAGCTTTCAGGTTTTCAAAGTGCTTTACAAATATTACCTCCTTTGAGCCTCACAAAAACCTTGGGAGGTAGGTGTAATTATTATCCATATTTTACAGAGAGGAAACTGAGGCACAGAGAGATCAAGTGACTTATCCACCATCACACAACTAGTAAATGTCCGAGGCTGGATTTGTACCCAGCTCTCCCTGACTCCCAAGTCTGACACTCTCTGTCTCTTGTGCAGTATCCCAGAAGAGTTTCAAGAATCAGAAGTGTGCAATGTGAAGGGAAAGGTCATAGAAGATGAGGCCTGTTAAAAATCTGCAGAGTTTTGAAATAGGAAGTCATCAGTGACTTTTGAAAGAGTATCTTCCGAAGAGAAGTGGTGTCAAACTCAAATTGAAATAGGGGACACTACTTAACACAAGTGGATCCCTACACATCTCATATTGGACTGAGGCACGCCTGTGGGCTGCATGTTGAATTTCTCTGATTTACATCACAACGGTAGGAGGCGTGTGTAGGCCAGGAAGAAGGGGCAGCAAGAAATCTATCCTCCTCTGCTGAGATATGTGAAGACAAAGGGAAAGCATCAGAAAATATGAGAACCAAACTCACCAGTTAGACATTCGTGTGCCTCCTTGCTCTGGTTGCAACCTATCTTTTTAGTCTTATTCCCCAATACTTACCTAAACATGCTCTATGCACCAAAGCCAGCCAAACTAGACTTACCAGCGTTCCCCGAGTCCTTCTTTCCATGTGTCTGTTGGAGCAGCTCAGGCTCTTCCCACCTGAATGGTTAGAACACCTCTTCCTCACCTCCCCTTTCAGTTGTCAGTCTTACCCATCTTCCAAGGCCAAGTTCAAATGTTTTTCCTTTCATAATGTTTTATCTGATTTTTCCTGCCCAGAAATAATTGTTCTTTCATCTGAACAGTCCTCTCTTTCTCTCCTTCCCCACAAATACCCACATTAATCTTCCTCTGTACCTGATGCTTGCTTTCCAACTCATTCAGTCTTGCGGTGTGATGTAGCAGACCCAAAGTGGTGGCATACCCTAGCTGTATGATGAAGGACAAATCATTTAATCTCTCTAAGTCCCAGTTTTCTTACCTGTAAAACAGGTCTAATAATACCTAAAATGCCTTCCCACCCAACCGTTACTGGCGAGGGGCTCCAGTGAGATAATAAACAGAACATAACTTTACCAACCTTTTATTCTTTTCTCTTCTGTCTTTTTTGGGGGAGAGGAGAAGAGAAAAAGGATGGAAAGATCATGATTAGGGATTTTCAGGGAGGAGCTTTCTTGCAGCTAGGTGGCAAAGTGGAAAGAGCGCTGAGCCTGGAAATAACAATAACCCACAGTAATTAGCATTTTTATGGTACCTACTATGGGCCAGGCACTGTGCTGATCACTTTGCCAATATATCACTTTAGTCAGGAAGACAAATATAAATCCAGCCTCAGATACTAGCTCTGTGTTTTTGGGAATGTCTCTTAACCTATGTCTTCCTCAGTTTCCTCAATTGTAAAATGGGGATATTAATTAGTATTTATCTCCCAGGGTGGTTGTTAAGTATCAAATGAGATATTTGTAAAGTAATTAGTATAGTTCCTGACACATGTAGGAGATGTCAATATTTAAGTTTCTTTTCTTTTCTTCTGTTTTCAACCAGTGAAAATAGGAACTTGCTTTGTAATTTGTAATCTTAGGGACTTATCCTGAGACAGTGAGAGGTGATATGGCCTACCTTAAAAATATATATACAAACGCAAACACATGCATATACATGGATGTAGGGGTATATGTTCATGAACATGTGTGTACATGTGTGCAAACACACACTTACGTTTATGTATATGAGCACAGAATATATTTGTGTACAGTATGTCTATATGTACATACTTATAAACTATCTGTATTTATTATATATACATATAAGTATATATGTATCCACATGTGTATAAACTATCTGTATTTATTTTATATACATATAAGTATATATGTATCCACATGTGTATAAACTATCTGTATTACATATAAGTATATATGTATCCACATGTGTATATGCTATTTACACATACATTTTTGTGTATGTATATGTATGTGGGTATATATATATACATATATATACACATATGTACATACAAATATACACCTACATATGTTTGTGTGTGTTTGCATAGGTATTGGTTCACATACATACAAGTTTGTTTAACAAGAAAACTTTGCAACTTGGCCTTGGTTCATTCTGAAGTTTGAGTCTTTCCTGTGGGGTTTAGCAATCTTTCTGCATACCAAAGCAACATTGTTTTACCTAAATATTTTTACTACCTCCTCTTACTTTAACCACCAATATTTACTTATCTGGGGATATTTCTGCAGTAGAATAATAAAGCGAACTCTGTTGGAAACTACTACTCAAACTCGACCTCTTTGATTTCCTAAGTATGGCTTCCCTTTGAGAGACAGAGAGCTGCAATGCCTAAACAACCAGCCTTTCAGTCAGGAAAAACTGGATTCCAGTTCTGCCTTTGACACTCTTTGCTGTGTGACCCTGGGCAAGTCTCTTGATCCATCAGTACCCCTGGCAACTCTCTGATACTATAAATTTCAGATCTGTTATGGGCCAAGGGACTTTCTTCACTGGAATTTCTCTATAACCAATAAAATCATAAGTCTGTATAAAAAACAAACTGCCTCTTGATTTTTGTGGGGAAAATAACAATGTGGAAAGATCAATTGTGCTTTCTCTAGTACGAACAGAGCTTCAAGAGGGTCTAGCAGTATGAAAAGGTGATTTGACCTCATTTCCACGGGGTTGAAAAGGGAACTGTAAATTTGCCAGATGAAAAAGAAAGGAAGGCCAGAATAAGAAAAAAAAGACAGGGTAGAAAGCTCAGTGGCAGTTAAAACTGCTTATGTTTAGAAAAAATGTGCAAGATATATTTACTACTTTACATATAATAACTAATTGGATTATTATAGCAAATCTGAGTGGTAGGCTTTATAGGTACTAGTTTCATGCCCATTTTGCAGTGGATTAGATTGGGTAAGTAGCTTGCCCGTGCCCATGTGGGTAGTATATATTAGAGATTGTATTTGAACCAAGGTCCTTCCTAAGTCTAACCCCAACACTCAACCCACTGTTCTATATAACTAACATGAAAGCAGGTATCTAGGTGATACAGTGGATAGAGTACAGGGCCTGAAGTCAAGAAGACTCAATTTCTTGAGTTCAAATCTGGTCTCAAACACCAGCTGTGTGACCCTGGGCAAGTCACTAACCCTTTTTTGCCTCATTTCTCTATACTAATTTTAAAAAATTTTGCCCACATTTCTGAGAAAGCTTGTTGTTATAGGGCACATAGTGTGGACCTCGGATTCAGGAAGATCTGAGTTCAAATATTGCCTCTGGCACTTGTAACGGTGAGACCTGGGTGAGCCATTTAAAGTTTTCTGTGCCTGTTTCTTCATGACCCAAAGACGGTCACCAAGTATCAGATATGGCTAAAACAACTGAATGATAACAATAGCAAGACATAAAAATAATCACAGAGCTCCATGATGGGCACAAGGATCTTAAGGAAAACTAGGTGTAATGCAGAAGAATCATTTGGTATCATAAAATTCTGATTATAACAAGAGAGCTTTGGGAAATTCACAGTGAATCAGTCTCCTTTGGGATACACAAGGAAATGCAAACACAAACTTCAACCAAGTGCACCAGAAACCCATGCCTGAGAAGATATGTATTTATTGTGCTTTGTGCAGTTATAAAGCTGACAATAACTCACTTGTGCAGCAATTTACAAATTCAATAAGTAATTGATAAAATTATCTTATTTGATCCTAATAATGACCCTATGAAATTGGTAATACAATGTTAGCCTCCTTTTATATATGAGGAAGTTGTAGCTCAGATCTGCTGAATTACTTAAAATCATGCTTTGTGACTTAATATCATGAAGGAATGTCAGGAGTCATTCTATTGAATTCCCTGACTTTATAGATGAAGAAACTGAAAACCAAAGAAGAAAAATGATTTGCACAAGGCTATGCTATGTTTACAAGTAGTGAATGGCAGAGGTATCAATGGGAAAAGAGTCAGAATTTGTATAGCATTTGAAGGTTTGCAAAGAACTTTTCATGTTTTATCTTATTTTAGACACAACCCTTATAAACTGATTTTAATTATTATCCCCATTTTATGGATGAGGCAACTGAGGCTTGAAAGGAGTTAAGTGATATCAAATATCTGAGGAAGAACTCAGGTCTCCCTGACTCCAGATTAGTGTGCCATGCATTTTGCCACCTAGCTGCCTACGTCCTATAGCTACAGATCCAAAATCCTTTGCATTGGCGCCATGTTGTTTCTGGACTTGATCCCATGTTCTCTCTATCCAAATTTGCTACTCTTAATTATCAGCAGGATAATTAGAGGGGGAGCTCAGGTGGAAGCATCCCTCCTAGGTCCTCCTTTTAAATTCCCAATGCCTCTTTTCCCCAGAGAATAACTGGGATAGATCCAGGTTCATAAAATTTGGCATTGTTCTCACTTCTTTCTACCCTTCCTCTTTAATTTTGTAAGAATTTCTAAAGCAACTTGTTTGTATGATGAATATAGGATGGGCCTTGGATCAGGAAGATGAATTCAAATAATGCCTATGGCACATGTAACTGCTTGACCTGGGGAAGTCACTTAAATTTTCTATATCTGTTTCCTCAACTACAGAATGATGATAATAACAGCACCTGCCTTAATAGGATAATTGTTAGGGTAAAATGAGAGATTATTTGTAATGTACTTTATAAACCTCAGAGCACTAGAGAATTGCTATATGGTTGAATGTCTTCCCAAGAATGTTCTTTTTAAGTTTTGAGAGAAACTTCTTACAACTAAAATTATTTCAGGCTCACTTACAATCTGCTTAGGGGATGAAGTATCCACCCTGATACAATCATGGATCTGTTAAGCATCAAAGAATGAATGTGCTTCCCTCTTCATATACTACACATTAAACTCTTGGCCTCTGAGACCCAGAGAATTTCCTCTCCCAGTGTGGGAAAATTTAGTTGTCTTTGCCTCAGTGGCATAATAATGCCTTCCCTTCTTGCAGTGGCTTTCTATTATTTTCTCCAGACACTGAATATTTGTGGTTAATTGTTCTCATTGGGTGAAATTCTCTGCCTTCAGACTTTTAAACTGATGATTCATTAGAATAATTTAAGATCTCCCTCAATTTTCAAATCAGTTTCAATTTTCAGTTTGACAGCCTTGAGCCATTTGTGTTGTTTTTTTTTTTTCTCTTCTCCTTCTGTATCTGGTTCTATTAGTAAAGTGACCACTCAATTGTAATATGATCTCAAGTATGGGAACTACCAAATATATTCAGCATTACAGTAACAGTTTTTTAACACCTTCACAACATTGCTATTTTATTCTAGGGAAAACTTTTTTTTCTTTACACATAGATGGGCCCATACTGGTTAAATATGAAATCATATTTTCCCCCAATATGTGCTTTCTTTTTGAACATTCAGGTTTAAAGTCAACATAAAGAGGGGGCAGTAATCCCCCTGTGACTGAACTGTTTTAGTAAATAGTTCTCTGTCCAAAAAGGAGAAAAATATGGAATTCTAATTCCAACTCCAGACTAAATCACTCACCAGTCAAGAGTATCTGTTTCTAAATTATTTCAATCATTTTTGAAACTGCAAATAAAAATATGTGTAGTAGTTTTAAGAATCACAAGGACTTTGAGATTTATGAAATCAGCGAGCTCTGGCTATTTTTCCATTCAGCTGTTGCAATCCCAAGAGTTATTGATGGATTAATGATACGTGTAAGAGGGAGTGATATAAGTAGGTGGAAAATTTCAGAAGTCTGGAATGTATAAGGTTTATGTCAAGAGACTTTGAAATGGGATTTTTTTTTTCTGCAAAGCCACATGAAATAGTCATTGACTCTGGACGTGGTTTGAGCCTTTGTAAGTGGTTCGGTGAAAAACAGTAACACTCCAAACTCTTATTCACACTGTATTTCTACAGCAACAAGATTTTATTTTCAATTTAATTTTTTAAAATTTACTTTAAATTGATATTTGCTATTTTTTATTACTTTTTCACTGATTCTTTTTAAAGTAATATAACTTCTGTCTCATAAATGAAAAATAAAATGGGAGGTCAATTTTCCAGTGTCATAATATACCTGAACACAGGAGCCAGTAGGCCACATTTTTGATATATGCCAGAAGATACTTCTTTTAACACAATTTTTAAATGAAACCAAGTAGTTATTTCCTTCAGGAGTTAATTAGCAAGGGATGCAATTTCAGTGCTGTTCCTGAAACGTAGACTGCTATTTAAACATTTTCCCCCCATTTTAGGTCTAATCTTCTTCAAAACCAGTGGCAGCTGGTCAATTAAGGGGGATTTGGGACCCTCTTGCTGGCTTTGCCACCCACACTTATTCATGGGACCACCCAGTGGTCATAATATGCTTAGGTGGTTTTTGGGTCTCCAGTTTCTCCAGTTGATAACATTTTATAAAATCATGCATATTTTATAAGGCCTATAAAATGATTCAGTCAAAGGGAAAGCACTTTATAGGGATTTTAGCTGTATTGAAGTCCTTCACATAGTCAAAGAATTTCAAAATCACATCCTATAATCCATTGCCATTGATATACAACTATCCAAAGTCTCAATTAGTCAAACCGCATGTTTTGACATCTAGCAATGGTTGCTTCTGTTTGGCTCAATGCCCCCCACTCTGAAGCCAGCAGGCCCTCCTCTTCTTTATTTTTTCTGAACTGTTCTACCCTCCCCCCTCCAATGTATGAAATAACAAAATCCTGATGTGTCTGGGTCAGAAATTGGTTCCCTTAATAGGGGTACTATAGACAATGAAGACTACCTCAGACTGTGTTATTGGTTGTGTGGGCATTAATTATGTGGAGTATTGAATTGACACTGGCTTTTAAAGTCAAATCTGTAACATGGGTTGGGATCTCTGTAAATCATTCTACTTCATTCCACCTCCCCATTCCATTTTCTTTTTCTTTACTATTTCCATTCTTATGATTACTAAAATAGTGAATTTTCACAATTGGAAGGGCTCTTAATGGTCTACTAATCCAACCCCACCCAGAAAAATTCCTCCTAGCTGGAACACATGAGGCAAGAGATCATTCTGCTTTTATTAAAAATCTCCAGTGATGAAGAATTCATTACCCACCAACATAAACAATGCCAGTTTCACCTAGTTCTGGTGGTAAGGAAACTTTCCCATACGTTGCACCTAACTTTCTGAATCTTAGTTTCTTCCTTGTGAAATATAAAGAAATTGGACTAGATCTCTCCTGCCTAGATCTCTCTTCTAATTCTCAATAATATGATTATAGTATTCTTGGAACACTACAGGACCTTCTTTTCTAAACTCTTAAAATAGTCTTTGCTTGTGTCATTCATGTTATCATTCAATTATAACCTGTCCTGTTTCATCAGTTTCATGTGCCTGTATTTTGTCTCTACCACTATACAATAAATTGCTAAGAAGGCATGCCCCCTTCCATGGAGACAGTACAGCGTAATGGATAGACCTGGAGTCAGGAAAAAGTGACTTTAAATCTTGCTGGTGACATTGGTTTTGTGGTCATAGAGAAATCAGAGCCTCATCTATAAAATGGTGGTAATAATCCTGATACTACCTACCATATAGGTTTTCTATCATGAGCTTCAGAGAAATAATAGATAAAAAATGCTTTAAAAGGTTTAAAGCCCTAAATAAAAAAAAAAGGAATGAAAGATTATCAAATTAGTTACCTCATTTTATTGGTAAAGAAACTGAGAGCCAAAGGGTTTAACTCACTTACTCAAGATCACCCAGTTAGCAGAAGAGATAGCCCCAGAACCTGGCTGCTCTGCTTCCAGTTCCCAGTGCTTCTCACAATGTCTCCACAGTGCCCTTTGATCCAGTGCCTTGAGGATTACATTATTGTGGGGCACATCTCCACCAATTCAGATCACAAGGCTTCTGTAATTTAATTGATGCTCTCCCAATGTGGCACACACACACACACACACACACACACACACAACCCCAAGTCTGCAACCTGCCTGACTGGTTCTTGGACAATAGATTGGTTATTTACCCAACCCCTACTTGAAAGTTTTCTAGGGTGGGAGGAACCACAAGAGTTTGAGCTCCACTGGTCAGGCCTTGGAGAACCTGGGGTCAGCTCTGTCATAATGAGGCATCGTAAAAAGGACTTTAATGAACCAGCCAAAAATAATAGGCACTCCAATACTTGCGATTAAAGGAACGCTGAAAGAATGAAGAGGCACTTTAAGCAAAAGAAGGTGGAATGTGTTCCTTCCCACTCTCTCATAGTTAAACATAGAGTTCAAGAATTGTAAGCTGAAAGGGGGGAAATTCCATGGTAACAAATATGAGTTGAAAATCCTATTCAAACAAGCCATATCTATCCATGTGAACTGTGCTATGGAAACAGTAAAGCAAAAATACTTTAACTGGAGTGAAAAGATTTTTTTTTTTTTTTATGCCAAGGTTGCCCGATTTCTGGGGGAAAAAAAGAAGTAAAATTTAGTCCAGTCAAATAAAATTTCTTTGAGCATCTTCTATGAGCTGTAGGGAATACAAATGGTATAAAGATACAATTCCTGCTCTCCAGAAGTTTAGAGTCTACTCCAGGGGATTCTAAGTATATTTTAAAAATTAAAGAAAAGCAAATAAATAATTGTTTAGCATAATATAAAAGATGTCAAAAGATTACACTTGCTAATTAATTCAGAGAGGCTCTGTGAGTCCAGAAAAACAACAGTTATCAAGTGACAAGAAAAACAAAGAGTACAATGATGATTTACACTGATGGCATTCTTTAAGGTTTACAAAATACTTCAGGTAGATAGTGGCAAATTTAATTGTGTCTATTTGACAGAGGGAGATATGGATAGGCTGCAACAGCAGACAAGTCAAGAGCTATAAAAATGAGAACAAAGCAGGTTATCTGAGAATCGTTATGATGGATGCTCAACAAAGATGGGGGCATGTGGTCAAAATATATACACCTAGAAAATACAAATATATTTAGATATGGACAGTGTATTTATATGCACATATATAACATACAAACATACATGCAAATTAAATGTGTACACATATACACATGCACATAATTATGTATGCATATACTGTAAGCATACATGCCAGTGTAATATGTTTATCTTTCTATCTAACATATATGGGGCATGTATATTATATTGTGTATATACTTATGTGTATAATACATATGCCTCTATATATGTTTAAACATGCACATGAATATATATATATATATATACAGCATATGTTCACACGTGTTCCATATATATTATCTATCTATCTATCTATCTATCTATCTATCTAATGTATTTTTGTATTTATGTTTCCTAAGAGTAAAAACAGGTCTTTCTTTCTTCCTTCCTTCCTCCCTCCCTCTCTCCCTCCCTCTTTCTTTCTTTCTTTCTTTCTTTCTTTCTTTCTTTCTTTCTTTCTTTCTTTCTTTCTTTCTTTCATTCTTTCTCTCTCTCTTTCTTCCTTCCTTCCTTCCTTCCTTCCTTCCTTCCTTCCTTCCTTCCTTCCTTCCTTCCTTTCTTTCTTTCTTTCTTTCTTTCTTTCCTCTTTCTTTCTTTCTTCTTTCTTTCTTTCTTTCTTTCTTTCTTTCTTTCTTCTTTCTTTCTTTCTTTCTTTCTTTCTTTCTTTCTTTCTTTCTTTCTTTCTTTCTTTCTTTCTTTCTTTCTTCTTTCTTTCTTTTCTTTCTTTCTCTTCTTTCTCCCAACACTGTATCTGAACATAAGGGAAACTTAAAATTCTTTTTTATTTGACTAGTTGATTGACTGATTGAAGTTGAGGGAGACCATGGATTAGAATTCCAGAGAATGGAAGATTTGTGAATTGCATTGTTGGAGAGAGCATTTACATCTGATACCCCCTTGATATCCTCATCATATCACAATCATCACTGATCTATGTGAATGCCTGAAGACATAAAAAATGTAAGATTGTATCTTATCTATGGTTATGTTTTGGGAGATTTTTAAGTACAATCTGGAAAACCATTAGTCTTGATTCAGTGGAGAAGATTCCTGGGTCAATTAGATGACCTCTCCAGTCCCTTTCCACTCTGAGATTCTGTGCTTCAAACTCCAGAGTAACTGAATGGAGCTATACACATGGTTGCCAGGTATTGAAAATTCTCTGTCTGAAAGACAGCTATGGAACTGGGTTTCTGGCAGGGCAAGAATCAGCAGCTGTGTTTGAGGAAACAGACCCCTGAGATAATCAATTTGGTTAGGTAAACTTCTCACATTCATCTACCCTTCTCTGAGTCTTTTGTTATGAAATTCTGAGTCCAAGAAAATCAAAACTGAGGGCAGGCTGATGCAGTAGATTTATTGAATGGAAACTGTCTGATAAAAGTGATGGTTCCAACAATGGATCAGAGTGCTGAGTCATGGAGCAATTCCAGCAGGACCATATTTCCTGAAGCCAGTGCTTTGTAAAATAGGAGAGCCCAGATGTCCTTACAAACCAGACAGATACAAAAAAAACCCAAAGCAGGAATCCCATAAATCACAGAAAAGAGCATCTTGTTTATTTCTCAAAGGATATCACAGACACTACTGCTGAAGCCATAAAAAAATTCTGGATTAAGCATAAACATTAGTAAGTATTGGACATATCAAAGCTAAATAAAACCCTTAGAAATTCATGAACATATGGAGTGATTTTAAAATTGTTTTTTCACGGGGGCATACATAATATGTATATTTAAGTGGATGCAAAGTGTTGACATATTTTTCAAATTCCAAGTAATAGGAAATTTATGCCTTTCGTAATGGTAGAAGGAGGAAGAAAAAGGGTGTTAGTATTTCTTCTAGAAATCAATCAATCTATGAATAATTAATGAATAATTAATGAACTTTCTTTTTATGGAACTAGACATTGTTGGGGATACATAAGAAATGTGGAACTGTCCATGATCCTTGGATAGACAAAACTAGCCTACATTCAATATAATCCAGTAAGCACCTAGTTTGTTCAACAAGCTCCAACCATGTGCAGGTCGCAGAGATAAACAAAACCTCTGATTTCAGGGAGTGTCCAGTCTAAGGAAACCATGTTGAACAATACAAAACAGGGTATAAATAACTGCTAAGCCATAAATTCCACATGAGATCAGAAGTATCTGTGAACATATGGTAGTTTGAGAAGACTTTGGATCAGATTACTAAAATTAGAACAAAGATCAACTCAGATCAAAATGCATCAATTGAACTTTAAAAGACTGGTAGGGTTTAGATAGGCAGAAAGGAGACTAAAAGATGAAGGATTTTTTTAAACCAAGATGGTGGTGATATTATATCTATGAAAAAAATGAGAATAGTATTGAGAAGTTGAGTGGGTGGGATGGCACCCCATTATGGAAAGTTTACAAAGCTAAGCAGAAAAGCTTAGACTTAATGACTAAGGAAATAGAAAATCAATAAAAGAATATTTTTAGAGGCAGAGTAGCATGATAGCTATGGTGCTTAAGGAAGATTAATTTGCCAGTGGTGAGCAATAAGGATTATGTTGAGGGCTTGGTGAGGTGAGAGAAAAAGTAAAAAAAAAAAAGCAAACGGGAATATTGCTACACTATAAGAAATGATGAGCTCAGTGATTTTAGAAAAACATGAAAAGACTTGCATAAAATAATAGAGTGAGATGAGAAGAACCAAGAGAACATTGTACATAGTAACAGCAATATTGTTTCAAGAATAACTTTGAATGACCAAGTCATTTTGAGTATTATAAATATTCAAGTGAACTACAAAGGACTTGTGAAAGATGATATCTACATCATGAAAAAGAACTGATAAATAGAAGTATTTATAGTATGATTTTACATATATACACATCTGTATTTAATGGTAGCCTTCTCTAGGGTGGGATTAAAAGGGAGGGAGGGAAACAAAAGTATACAACTAAGGACAAAAGAAAACTTGGAACAGAAAAGGTAGCTTTGAAAATGATGCATAGTTATGTGTTATGTAGTTTTTTTCAACATAAGTAAACAGTATGATATAGAAATTCATGAGTCTGGAATCCTTTTTTGTGTTTGCTGTGTACATGAAAATGTTTTATTTTTGATCTTTTTGTATTAAAGTTCAAATGAATATTTTTTTAATTAATCAATTTATTTGTTTTCTGTTTTCAACAATCACTTCCATAAGTTTTAAATTTTCTCCCTCGTTCCTTGAGATGGCATGCAGTCTTATATGGGTCCTACACATACATTTTTATTAAACACATTTTCATATTAGTCCTGTTGCATAGAGGAATTAAAATGAATGGGAGAACCATGAGAAAAGTCAAACCAAACCAAAATATAACACAAGAGAAAATAGTCTGCTTCATTCTCCGTTCCAATTCTACATTTCTTTCTCTGAATGTGGATGACATTTTGCATCAAGAGTCCCTTGGGAATGTTTAAGGTCCTCGCATTGCTGTGAAGAGCTAAGTCTTTCAGAAACAGTGCTCGCATCCTGTGACTGTTAATGTGTATAATGTTCTCCTGGTTCTGCTCATTTCACTCAGTATCAGTTCATACAAGTCTTTCAAGGTTTTTCTGAAGTCTACCTGTTCATCATTTCTTATAGAATAACAAACAGTATTCCGTTACATTTATATACCACAACTTGTTCAGCAATTCCCCAATCGACTTGCATTCCCTCTGTTTCCAGTTCTTGGCCACCACAAAAAGAGCTGCTAAGAATATTTTTGTACATGTGGGAGCTTTTCTCATTTTTATCATTTCTTTGGGATATCATCCTAGAAGGAATATTTCTGGGTCTCAGGGTATGCACATTTTTAAAGCCCTTTGGGCATAGTTTCAGTTTGTTCTCCAGAATGCTTGGATCAGCTCACAGCTCCATCAACAATGAATTACAACAATGAACTCTCCCACATCTTCTCCAACACAAAATGCCTGCATATGCTTTAAAATTATTCATTTTGTTGGACTGTCATTAATACATTATAACCCCACCCTGTTTATTTGTCACAAAACTCTACGCAGTGCCATTTGGCCAATCTCCCTTGATGCGTATCTGATGGTTGATAACAAATGGAATGATTGTTGAGATCAACCGTCATTAGCTTCCCTAAACACAAGTTACCTTAACCAGGGCCACAATGTTTATAGTATATGAACAAATACTGGTCTTAAGAAACAGTAGTCCCCTGCAACTTTGTTCCACTTTACAATATAATTTCTTGTACTGGTTTGCCTCTACTGGTTACTTCAATCCACTTCCTACCTACCCATGAACATTGTCCCATAAGGAATATTTTAAATGGAGCAGATCCCATTTCTATGGCAAGATGTTGGATAATGGGAAGTTTACTGGACTGATAAATCAAGAACCCTGAATCACAGTTCTAGCTTTGTTACCAACAGGGCTGTGCAAATGGAGTAAGTCATTCATTGTTCCTGGGTGTGAAGTTCTTTTTGTGCAAAACAAAAGGACAGATAGTTGATCTCAAAGGTCTTTCTTATTACAAAGACACTGGGATTCTGAGCAGCAGGAATGCATTGTGAGTGGAACTTTATGAATAATGCTGCCATTTACTGGAATTCAACCAATATTTATTGAGCCTATATTATTTGCTTGATTCTGGGATATAAAAACAGAAAGGAAACAGTTCAGAACCTGAAGGAATTTTCATCTGAAGGTAAGGGACAAGAATAACATGTACACAGACTGTGAAATACAAAGACATATACAGAGTAATTTTGGAGTGGGCTGAAACATTAATTAAGGCAAGTAGGAAAGACCTCATTTTTGTCAACTAAGCTACAATAAATGTGCACCTGAAACTATTAATGTGAAAATAGGAGATACCCATTGTTCAAAAATCATTGACAGCCACCTTCCTCATATTTGTGATATATTGGATTCAATTTTGAGTCAGGAAGTTCTGAGTTCAAATCAGACCTACTCAACTAGTTGTATAATTAGGATTAAGTAACTTAACCTTTCCAAGTCTCAACTATAAAATGAGGTCAAAATAGCTACCGTGTTTTTCCAGAGGGTGGACATGAGGCTCAAGTGAGATAATATATATAAAATAAGTGATACATAAATTTTGACTCTTCCAAGCTCACAAGACTTGGGCAACCATCTGATATAGCTCCTTTAAACATACCATAACACATATTACCAGCCCCAAGAATCAGGAATTTGGGATTAGTCTATTGAGAAAGGGAAGCAAAGAGAGGGCAGAAGAAATAAAACAGCTTAATATTTGAGTTGTCAATTAGCCTGCTTTGCCCTTTAGTGAACGGACTGGATGTGTTTTGTTTGCACTGTGAAAAATCAACCTCCAATTCACCTTCCCTTCAGCATTTTGGCCATGTGATATCTTTTCTGAAAATCTTACAAAGGTGCTAATCCCTTCTCACTCTACTACTGAGGATTTTCTAGAGGGAAAGGTAAGACCTCCAAATAAATTAAATGGCTGTTAATTATGTAACAAAATTGGAAAGTCAGTCATCATATTACCAATGCTCCAAGGAAGCAATCCAAGGTCCATTAAGGAATGTCTCTGTTGCTTAAAAGGACTTGTAGAACCAGTCTAAATGGAGCCTATACCTTCTCTCTTGTTATGCTTTCATTCTTGTGTGAAAGGGAGCACCTTGGACAAATTAAAATATGAGAAACCAGTAAAAAAAAGGGGGGGTGGTAAAATGAGAAGCTTGTTGAGAATGGACTCTGTTCTTATGCTTGGAGACAAGTAATTTGAAAAAGCAGTTAAAGAACCAAACATCTCAGATGGTCTGGATATAAAGTCCATTCAAATTCAAAATCCATATCTCAGAGGCACTTCCTTCTGTCTATTTCTCTGGGGTCTCTGAGGTTCAGAATAGTTGCCCTTCAAAGTAAAAAGCTATTTAGCCCACGGTCCTCTAAGAGAAGCTGCCAGCTACTGCCTGTATAACATCACAGGTTTATCAAAGACTCCCCAGGAAACAGCAAACTTCCTCCAGCTGCTCCTGAAGCAACAAGGCACTGAATAGGGGAAAAGATAATCAGTTTTTCCTTAAAGGCCTTTTGGGGATGCTTTGATCTTTCTCTTCTGCCTCTCTCCTTCCTTCTGTCTCTCAAGTATAAGTGCATATATCATCCAGATAACATAAATACAATCTAATCTACTGTAGTTTGGTTATTTGATCAATTTCCAATTAAATACAATTTCTACTTAAATGGCTAAATGTGTTTAGGAAAGAAAATGAAGATTTCTAGGAACTGGAATTATACAAAACTCTTAATGCTTGCGAACAATCTGAAAACCTTTCTTCTCTTTTTCTTTCTTTTTTCAGAGTAGGACACATCGTGAAGAGAGGAACACTAGAACATTCTGTTTGGATGTCTAAAATGTTGACCCCGTAATTAAAATTGTTATAAAATGGGACATTTATCTGTAGTGAAGGATTCAGTAAAAATCATTACTGTGACTAAGTAGTCTTTGTGTGACATCACCATCTCACCATCTCACCAAGTAATGATGAGGATAATTTTATATATATATATATATATGTATACACACACACACATTTGGATTAGAGGAAAACTCCACCAATGATTTTGCTGTAAAAGATCATATTTAATATATCATACTCTAAGGAGTTGCATTATAGTATGGGGCATGGGGTTACATTATATCTGGAAATTCCTTAGATATTCTAAAATGAATAGCTATATACCTAGATACATACACATGGACACACATATACACTCACACTCACACATGAAACAAATAAGCCAACCTACACCAGATGATCAGTATTTCATATTGGGATGCCAAATGAGGAACCCTTGTTGTTCAGGGAAACAAGGGGTAGGAGAGGGGTAGGAGAGATCCAGCCAAACTTGTAATGAGGAGAGAGGATAGCTTTGATTTAATTTCACATACTTTGTATAATTATTGAGGGAGGGGGCATTTATTGGTTTATGATTCTTAAAAGGAAATGGAGATACTGATTGAGTCTTAATAACTATTATTAGAATGTTAGATGGTAATGCTTTCTAATCATCATTTAAAACTTGGAAAAATAAAAGGTCATATTTTGTGTAGTAGTCATTAAAATAACTTCAAAATAGTACCTGGGTTATCAAGAAATTCTCTGCTTTGATTTAAAAAAATAATTCAGTGATTCTGTGATTATATCAGTGAATATTTCCTCCACTGAGGCAAATCATAGTATTTTCACACATTTGCATTCTCTGTAGTTCTGTTAATTATTCATAAAGTGTGCAAATCTAGCTCCTATTCTGTCTACTTACAAGGAGAATGCCATGAAACAGGAGAGCAATTTTCATATAGAATATTAATGACCAGTAGTTAGTGGGAAAATCAACCTTGGAAGCTATCAGTTCTTGGAGTATTTTAACATATGATTGTTAGAAGAACAACAAAAACACATGAAATAATACAGATCCTACTGTGTTTCTATGATCATCAACTCTGATCAACAGGAATATTGCAATAACTGTATTGCTACACTTCCACTTTAATAATTGATATTCTATATGAAGAAATAGAGATGGTATTTAAGAAGGTAATATGGGAAGAGACACAGAACCTGGCCAAATGAATATGGAAGGGATCAGCTGGGAAGGATATCCTTTTAAATGCTACTGATCCTTCCCAAAATTTCTTAAAGAAAAAAATATTCCAAAAGAATGAAAACTGCATTTATTTTATTTTTACTTTTACAAAATGATCTAGAAGATAGAAAATATTTAATAACTACCAACCCATATGACTTTATTCTCATCTCATTGAAATATTATAATTTTCTAAGGATTCATTGAGCATATCTTTGAAAACATGAGAAATGAATATAGATTTTCACGAATCATGTTCTAGAGCAGACCACATCTTCACTCAGACCACTGACTGAGAGTTGTATAGCATATATAATCTGATCATTTCTGTTTAAAAAAATCTCAAGAATGTAAAATGCATTTTAAAGACTCTTTTCAGTGTCTCTTATGAATAGTGTAAGATCATAAAAAAATTCATTGCAAATGTAAAAACTAAGGAAACTTTGTTCAACAATCCAGAGTATCAGTCTCAAGTCAGGCATGAAATGAAGACACTTAGATTAATGGAAGGTAATGTCTAGTGTCATTGAAGATGCCTTGAACAAAGTCCTAATAAAAAAGAGATTCTTTATCAAACCAAAGGTCCTTTAGATGCTGCTATTTATAGGATATCAATGTGTTAATTACAGTGAATTTCTCAATAAATTGAGTTGTAGCAAATATAAACAGATCTCAGCATCCACAGGGAGAAAAGCAGAGTGAGTAAAAAAAAATGTTTATTATCCAGATTATGACACACAGTTGGACTGGCAACCCTAAGTTAATGCAAAAACATATATACCTTGAATAGATAGTGAGATGAACTAAAAATCAACCAAGAGGAGGAGGTCTAGATTGTATTTGATTAATTTTACTGGACTTTCCATGATTCCAAGCCTGCTTGCTGACACAAAAGTCTGTTTTGAAAATGTCAATATTCCATCTGTGTCATGTAACTGTGAATCATGGTACCATGATCTCAGAACATGTCGAATTATAGATGTCTCAAAGGACAATAGAAATATAGATGGTGGTGGTTGTGAATAGGTTATAAAATATTATAAATGATACCTTGTGCATGAGAAGTAGTGTAAGAGAAATTATTGAAGGTATGCATGAGTGGAAAAGAAGGTAGACAATTAGTGAGGGTGAAGAATAACAGACGCACGGACTAGGTGTTGCACTGTATCTTAGAAATATTAAAAGAACCAGACAAAGGCTTCCAGGAACTCATTTGTTTTCTTACAAATGCATACATGCCCCTTTGAGGAAAATATTATACTATTTGCTTTGAGATAAGCCAAACAGAATGCTGCCAAGTTAGGTAAATCCATCTTTACTGAAACCTAAATCCCTCACAGGGAAATCAATGACTTTCCAAAAATCCAGACCAGTTTTGAGTCATTAAAACCCTGGAAATGACAATTCTCCCCATGGAGAGTACATTAATGTGGGATTTTCAGCCACAAAATATTTTGATTTTTTGCTTATAAAAATTTGCAGTGTTAAAAAGTGCATTGAAAATAAATTAAAGTCTACAAGCAAATAATCATTTCAGAGTATTCCTAAATATCCTTCTTGTGGCATTTCCTATGAGAAGTCTTTCCTGATTTTATTCAGAAAGATCACAAATTATCCTAAATCTGCTTATGTGTTTATATTTTCTGTTCCCTTCAGTAGAATATCAGTTCTCATAGGTCAGAGACTATGGATTTTCTTTTTTTCTTTGTATTCCTTCTATATAACGCTATATTTGTGTGTGTGTGTGTGTGTGTGTGTGTGTGTGTATAGTAGATACTTAATAATTGCATTTCAGTAATTGTAGGAATAATTAGAGAACAGTCCAAGCCACTGAGTAGTTTTATCACCTTGGGTGGTTTAAGGGGACCAGACAAAGATGCAGGAGTCCTTGGATGTTGGTCTTACTCTATCACTTGAATCCCTTTGTTCTGAGCAGGTCACATCATCTCCCAATTTTTCCTATCTCAGTTTACAAATGTGTCTAGCAAGCAAGAACAAGGTAAGTGATATTTCTTTGTCGAGATTCCCAATTATCCTGACAGGGTTGGAGTAGTTTTTCTAATATTATCAATTCAAGCTATCATTGCGGTATTCCTACTGTTAAGTACTAATTGGCTGGGATGACAGTCCCATATAACCAATTAACATCTGTTAACTTTCACGAAAGGATATTTACTTCAAAGGTAGAGTAAGGGGGCGGAGCCAAGATGGCGGAGTAGAAGGATGCACATTTACGAGCTCCGAGCCCACAACCCATGGAATTGAGGTAAAAGGAGATCCCCATAAATTCTGAATCTCTGCAGGGGGTGCATAAACATAGGGGAAGAGATTTCCGTTCCACTGAACCCTGGAGAGCCGTCCCCGGGGTCCATCGCACTCCGGAAAGCGGACCCCACCCCCACCCCTGGCCGCGGCCCCAGAGAAGCTGACCCGAGCAGGCTTCAGAGAGGAAAGCTCCGGGGGAAGCTCGGGCAGCCGGGAAAGTCCCTCCGCCCACAGAAGCTACAGGTCAGTAAGAAAGAAGGCTGCGATAGGGGAGGGGAGCGGAGCGGGCCCCCTCGGGAGGAAGCGGCGGCAGCAGAGACGGGGGCAGGAAGCGGCAGAGGCAGAGGCGTGGGCGGGCGGCTGAGGCGGCAACGGCCCGGGACTCAGGAATCCCCCAGCAGCAGGTAGCATCTTCAATACTGAAGGTCTTTCCAACCTGAGGGAGCCGAGCAGGGGAGACGGCCCTGCCCCCACCCTGCTCTACTGCTGAACGCCTCTGAATAAAACCCCCAAGGGAGCTGAGCACAGCAGGCGGGGCCCCCACCCCGCCCCCACCCGCTCCGTTCCTGAAAGTCTCTGCGGAAAGCCCCTGAGGGCCCAAGCTTAGGAGGCAGCCCTGCTCCCACCCCTGCGCCAGAACTAAAGCTTGCCGCGGGAAAGCGCATTTGAATCTCAGAGGCCAAGCACTAGCTGGGCGGATCCAGGCGGGGGTGGAAAGGAATCTCAGAAGTCAAGTAACTGGCTGGGAAAATGCCTAGAAAGGGGAAGAAAAATAAGACTTTAGAGAGTTTTTTCCAACAAATGCAAATGATCCCGACCTTCGGATCTGATGGGGAGGACGAGAACGTATTTTTCCCATCAAGGAAAGATGTGGAGGGCGGGGCCTCAGTACCCCAGACACCCCAGGGGGGTGTTGGGTGGGCTCAGGCCTTGGAAGAGCTTAAAAAGGATTTTGAAAAGCAAGTTAGACAGGTGGAGGAAAGACTGGGAAGAGAAATGACAAAGATGCAAGAAGAGTATGAAAAAAAGGTCAATATCTTGGTAAAGGAGACCCAAAAAAATGCTGAGGAAATTAACACCTTGAAAAATAGGCTCACTCAATTGGCAAAAGAGGTTCAAAAAGCCAATGAGGAGAAGAATGCATTCAAAAGCAGAATGAGCCAAATGGAAAAAGAGGCTCAAAAGCTCACTGAATTTAATAGTTCTCTCAAAATTAGAATGAAACAGATGGAGTCTAATGACTTTATGAGAAACCAAGAAATCACCAAACAAAACCAAAAGAACAATAAAATGGAAGAGAATGTGAAATATCTCATGGGAAAAACAACTGACCTGGAAAATAGATCAAGGAGAGACAACTTAAAAATTATGGGACTACCTGAAAGCCATGATCAAAAAAAGAGCCTAGACATCGTCTTGCATGAAATTATCAAGGAAAACTGCCCTGACATTCTAGGACCAGAGGGCAAAATAAGTATTGAAAGAATCCATCGATCACCACCTGAAAGAGATCCAAAAAGAGAAACTCCTAGGAACATTGTGGCCAAATTCCAGAACTCCCAGCTCAAGGAAAAAATCTTGCAAGCAGCTAGAAAGAAACAATTCCAGTACTGTGGAAATACAATCAGGATAACCCAAGATCTAGCAGCTTCTACATTAAGGGATCGAAGGGCGTGGAATAGGATATTCCAGAAGGCAAAGGAACTAGGACTGAAACCAAGAATCACCTACCCAGCTAAACTGAGTATAATACTTCAAGGGAAAATATGGTCTTTCAATGAAACAGGGGACTTTCAATCATTCTTAATGAAAAGACCAGAGCTGAAAAGAAAATTTGACTTTCAAACACAAGAATGAGAGGAAGCATGCAAAAGTAAACAGCAAGGAGAAGTATTAAGGGACTTACCAGAAATGAACTATTTGCATTCATACATGGAAGGACAATATTTCTAACTCTTAAAACTTTTCAGTATCTGGGTGGTTGGTGGGACCACACATACACATGTACACGCATGCACACACATACACACATGCATTCACATGCAGAGACAGAGAGCACAGATTGAACTGAATAGGATGGGACCATACCTTAAAAGAAATGAAGGTAAATGGTGAGAGAGAAATGTAGTGAGAGGAAAGAGGGGGAAATGGAAGGGGGTAACTATATGTCATTTAAGAGGCAAGTAGGAGATGTTTTTAGTGGAGGGAAAAAGAGGAGAGCTGAGGAAAAAAAAAAAAAACAAAAAACAAACAAACAAAAGTTTACCCTCATCACATTTGACTAAACGAAGGAGTGAAATGCACACTCATTTTGGTATGAAAACCTATCTTACAGTATAAGAAAGCGGGGGAGAAGGAGATATTGGGGGGGGGATGATGGAAGGGAGGGCAAAGGGAGGAGGGAGTAATTGAAAGTCAACACTTGGGGAGGGACAGGATCAAAGGACAGAAGAGAAACAATGAGGGGCAGGTTAGGAGGGATGGCAATTCAGTTAGTCTTACACAACACGACTATCAGGAAGGTCATTTGCAAAGCTACACAGATATGGCCTATAATGAATTGCCTGCCGTAGCAAAGGGAATAGGTGGGGAGGGAGGGATGGGGAGAATTTGGAACTCAAAGTTTTAGGAACAATTGTTTAGTATTGTTGTTGCAACTAGGAAAGAAGACATACAGTTAATGAGGAATAGAAAGTCATCTGGCCCTACAGGAGAAAAGAGAAGATAGAGACAAGGGAAGGGAGGGATGACAGAAGAGAGGACAGATTGGAGATAGGGAAAATTAGATTTCTTGGGGTATTGGGGTGGGGGGAGGGGAGAAAAGGGGAGAAAATTTGGAACCCAAAAATTTGTGAAAATGAATGTAAAAAGCTAAATAAATAAATAAATAAATAAATAAATAAATAAATAAATAGATAGATAGATAAATAAATAAATAAAGGAAAAAAAAAAGGTAGAGTAAGAAAATAAATTCATTTCCTCATTACCTCAGATGCACATTTTCTATGTGGTCTCTTGTGAAGAATGGCTTAGACCAGGGGTAGTGAACCTGTGGCCTTGAAGACACATGTGACCCTGTAGGTCCTCAAGTATGCCCTTTGACTGAATCCAAAATTCACAGAACAAATCCTTTGCTTCAACTTTACATAGTTTTTACATAGCATCACTCCAAGTTCATATCCAAGTGCAGCAATCCTGGTGTGAGAGACTTTTTTTTTTATACCAGTGAGTGTGTCTTGAATGTCATTCCTTACTTCTTGGGCCTTAATGCTGGACTGGCTATGAAACTCAGCATGGATTTCATTCTTGGAATCTGAGAGCCTCAGGCATCTGACTGTCTTGATCTTTTGAAAGTCATATTAAATTGGATGTTAAACTTCCTTCATCTAAAAAAAAAAGATCAAATGATGAGGCAAAAAGTTGACATCCATGTTATTGAGTCACATGTTGACCTCAAAGGTCATGGATTCAAGATTTCTCCCCTTCACATCATTTTCTCTCATCACTAATGAGAGTTGTTATGTTTGTCCTTTGTTTTTGAAGAGGACCATGACATCAGGGAAATGATGACATGACTTGCAGTTGACTTTGATTTGAGTGAGGGAGGGCTGTGCAAGGTCACCAACCTCACTTCTCCTCCAGTCTTCTGTATCCAGTGACAAGATATTCATCAGGATGACTGGAGATGGCCCAGGAAGCACTGGGAGACCCTGGCCCTTTTAGGTTAAGGCCTTTTCGGGTACTCACTTGAAATGAGGTAATGTCTATTCAATGAATAAGCTTTTTTAAGAAGTGAGTCAATGGATGGCCCCTTTAATTAGAATAGAAGAAAATGTCAAGCTGTGAGGGAAAGACCCTCAGGGTTGCTATTCCAAAGAGAAAAAGTTACCATTGACATTCACTCTGAGTCCAGAAAGCCCAAAATACCACCGTGATGTGGAACTTGGGCAGAGACCTTTGGTGGGTCAATCTATGAGCTTCACAATGAACTGGGTTTAAGGTTTTATGAAAGAAAGGAAGGAAGGAAGGAAGGAAGGAAGGAAGGAAGGAAGGAAGGAAGGAAGGAAGGAAGGAAGGAAGGAAGGAAGGAAGGAAGGAAGGAAGGAAGGAAGGAAGGAGAATAAGAATCTTGAAACAAGGCATGCATTCTCCATCTATTTAAATGCAACAAGAATAAAATGAACAACTAGGCAGCAGTATTTTAGGATGCAAAATCAATAGCTATTATATTAGACTCAATATCAAAAGTTGTGTGAGATTCGGCTGCACAGTAAGTGCCAAGACAACCATTCAAACAATAAAAAAAATGTAAAAATCATCTAAAAAAGAACTAAGATATTTGAAATAAATGACTGTGCAATTGTAACCTAGAACAAAGAAATATACACACATATATATGTTTTATATATGTATATGTATATATGTGTAATAATAACTAGCATTTATATAGTGCTTATTATATGCTACAAATTGTACTAAGGATTTCACAATTACTGTTTCATTTGATTCTCTGAATAATATTGGGAAATAGGGGCTATTATTATCATTCACATTTTACAGATGAGGACACTGAGGCAAACAGAATTTCAGTAACTTTCCCAGGATCACACAGTTATTAAGTGATTGAGGCAGGATTTGAACTTGTCTTCTTCATTCCAAGGCTGGCACTCAATCTACTGTGCCATTTAGCTGTCTTTATACACACATACATGCAAAATAGATATATATGTATTTTGTGCACATACATATATTTGTATATATACATATATGTATACATATTCTGTATATGTGTGTATACATATGTATATATGTGTGCATGTATAGGCATATATGTGTATTTATATTGTATGTATATGCACACATATGAACACAGACATATATACATACATACATATGTGCATACACAGGGTTTTTTTTAGTATGCTGTAAACTAGGGTATTAAAAATTTAAAACTTTGTTTGATTCTCTCCAGGGTACCCTGAAAATATAAGAGGGCCAGGGCCAGTATAATCTCTAGTGAGGTTCCATGTGCAGTAAATATTCTCTGTGTTCACTCTCCCAAAGCAAGGACAGCTACATCTCCTTCCTAGAGCTCTACGATACCCCTGATGATTGGCATGTCTTTTTACACTGCTATTGGCTTGAACTTCCATTCTGAGTATGTTTCCCTACCAATAGACCTCTCTGTTTGGTCTCCCAACCTCCCATCAACTTCTATAAAGAGATATTTATATCAACAATATCAAACAGAAACACAAATAGTTCTCTATAACACCCAAATGAGAAGTTCGATTAAAGAGAGTGGAGGATGAAGCCAAATAATGTCTTTTGAATCCCCACCCCAACCAGTTCTGTCTATGCCGTCACAGTCAAAGAGGACAGCAGAGTATAGTTAGTGCCATATCACACCAGTTAGTGAATGCCTACTCATGAGTCAAATCTCTCCAAGCTATTTCCTTTATTCATCATCACAACTCTGTTAGAAGTAAGCTCCTCCTCCTCATCTTCCTTATAGAGAATTGCCTCTGCGGAACTCTGCTTTTGTTAGTAAAACCTGGACTCTGTGAATGGTATCCCATTACACTTATAGAAGTTGAATACTTACAACTGATCCCAGCTAGTACTTAAGTTCTAAGTCTCATTCTCTATACATTCAAATAAAGGGACTGAACTAGGTGATCTTAAAGTCCCGTTGTTATATAAATTGATGATTTTATAATTAATTACATGATATATAATAAATTCATTTAGGTAGAAGGAATTATAATTTCTACAAATTAATTATTTTCTTTATTATATTCAATTTTATTCATATTCAATTCAGATATATATGAATATATACATATTCATAATTCAATAATTATATTCAAATTATTTGTAATTTCTGCAAAACTGTAATTGAGAGCAGTAAAATAGTTAACTTTGCTTTAGGATGGCCCTGAGAAGGGTTGGTATTAAAGTTGAAACTGAGAATCAAGGAAAAGGGAGAAAGAAATCAGGGACGGAAATAATTAGACATAGGGAGAAGGAGAAGCCAGATTTTTATTTGTTTATAGGTTTTTAGAAATAAATTTCACAGTACATATTTTACAGATATATTTGGCAAAATAAGTTTTTTTCTGTGAAGTTTTGCAGACTGATAACAGTTTGCTATTGAACAACAGAGGTCAAGAATTTGGTAAATACTACTCTGAGGAGATATCTAAAGCAAGGCATTTTAACTTGAAGTTTGTGTACCACTGCGGGGATCTGTGGATAGATTTCAGGGAGTTAGGAACTCAGATTAGAAAAAAAATATGTCATTAGTTTAAAATTATTGGTTTCCTTTGTAATCCTTTTATTTAAAAACATTTTTGAGAAGAGGTATATAGTTTTCACCAGTCTGCCAAAGGGGTTGATGACATGGAAAAGGTTAAGATCCACTGCTAGAGACTAGAATATAGACAGAATTTCTGAGGCAGGAAGATAATAATGTGGATCCATCCTTCCTTAAATATATCCTGCAAGACTGTGTTTAAGATACCAGCCTACCTATCTACTGAAAACTTTAAGTTCATGTCTGAGAGTTTTTTTCAGAATAATTTACTGCTGGGGGAATTTCTAGCATTGACTTATCGAAATAGACTTGCCACATGTCCTTTTTTATCTCATTTATTATTTATCTTATTTTATTTATATTATACAACTGTTCATATACTCAATTAAGCACTTAACTCAATCTATAAGCTTCTCTGAACTTAAATTCCCAGCAGAGCTCTCTTGGGTCACAGACTTAGAGGATATTCAGGGGAGCCATTTTCAGCTATCAGAATAGGAAGAGTGGTGGGAAGGGGACTGAACATAAGGAAAGAATGTCCAGGAGCACAAATCCAGATTCATACTCACCAACTGTGTAATCATGGGCAAGTCATTTAACTTCTCTCTCTGAGTCTCGGTTTTCTCATAAGCAAAATGGGAGTATCATATGTATCAACATTTTCTCACTGGGTTTGGGTAGTAAAAGCTCTGAAAAACTTAACATGCGACAGAACTGTGAATTATTTTAAATTAACAACACATAATTGAACAGACCTCCAACCACCACTCAGGCAACTGAAGCAGCTGATCAGATATGAAGCTGTTTAACTGCTCTTGCCAGTCAAACTTGACTTGGACACTGAATGAGAGGTGATACCATTTTGTTCAGCACTAAGAACTTGAAGAAAAAACAGTAGGAACCCAAAAGGCTGTGTGTCATTTTGCAACTGGGAATTTCATTGGCAACATAGAGCTGAGATACTGCTAATGTTTGCTGCATTCTGCCAGATGCTTTGATGACTAACTGAGCACCAGAAAGCCAAATCTAGACAGCCAAGAATCCTTTGCAAGCATAGCTAAGAATAGATTGGGGTAGAGTTGGGACAAGGGGGATAATGGTGAAGGAGAATGGATGTTTTTAAGCTATGGGAGTTAGGCTTGTTAAAGAGAATGAAAGGGATTAACTGAACTGCTTAAGTCCAGTCCTCTCTGGATGATTTTTTAAGTAGACAGGTAAATTCATTACTAACAAAATTCCAAAGATGGACATTTTTGTTTTTCTTCTTAAAAGGGATTACATGGTAGGAGACAGAGTACTAGACTTGGACTTAGGAAGAACTGGGTTCAGATGCACGCTCAGTCATTTATTATTACTTGCATGACCCTGAAATGCCACTTAATGTCTCTAAGTTTCAAAGAGATTATCCCTCTCTGTTAAATGATGATAATAGCAGCACCTATATCACAAGGTGTTGTGAATATCAAAGAATGTTGTGTGTGTATGTGTGTGTAATATACACATGTATATACATATCTTTCTCTTCTTTTACATCTTTCTGTTTATTTTTCAGATTTATTATTTGTCTTTGTCTTTTAATTCCAAGTTCCATGTTCTCTCCCTCTGCCCCTTCCCTCCCCACTGAGAAGACAAGAGATATGGCATCACGTATAGATGTGAAATCATGCAAAATATATTTCCAAATTTGTCACATTCAACAAAAAGGCAAGAAAAATAAAATGAGAAAACTATACTTCAATTTGCACTCAGAATTCATCAGTTCTTTTTCTGGAGGCAGATAGCATTTTTCATCATGAGTCCTTTAGAATTTTCTTGGATGATTGTATTGATGAAACTAGCTAAATTTTCCACAATTGATTATCATTGCTACACTATTACTGTGTCAAGCGTCCTCCTGGTTCTGCTCACTTCACTTTGTATCAGTTCATGTAAGTCTTTCTTATAGTACAGTAGTACCCTATCACAATCTTATGCCACAGCTTGTTCAGCCATTCCTCAATTAATAAACATCTCCTCATTTTCTAGTTCTTTGCCACCACAAAAGGAATTATCTTAAATAGTATTGTACATATAGGTCCTTTTCCTTATATCTCATTGGATTACAAGCCTCATGGTGGTATTGCTGGGTCAAAGGGAATACAGATTTATTAGCCGTTTGAGAATAGTTCCAAATCATTTTCTAGAAGGGCTGGACCAGTTCACAACTCCACCAACAGCTCATTAGTATAACTCTCATCCATTCCAGCATCTGTCATTTCTGATAGGTGTAAAAGTGGTACCCCAGACTCGTTTTAATTTGCATTTCTCCCATCCATAGCAATTTAGAGCATTTTTTCATATGTCTATAAATAACTTCAATTTCTTCTGAAAACTGCTGTTCATATCCACTGACCATTTATCAACTGGAAAATGAATTCTTTTTAATAAATTTGACTCAGTTCCCTATATATTTGAGAGGGAAAACCTTTATCAGAGAAACTTGCTATTATATATATATATATATATATATATATATATATATAAAATTTCATTGCCAATGGTATCTTTTGGCAAAACATAGTTTTCCTGATTATCTCTTTTAATTAGATCTATTTTTGCTTTTGCTTTATCTGAGACCATGGTTACTAACCCTGCCATTTTTTTTTTTTTACTTTGACTGAAACAAAATTTAACTCTGGTTGTGTTTTTATGTTTCAAGTGTGTCTTTTGGAAGCAACATATTGTTGGATTCTGGTTTCTAATCCATTTTGCTATTTGTTTCTGATTACAGGTGAGCTAATCCCATTCCCATCCACAGTTACAATTATTATATATTTTACTCTATCCTATTTTCTTGTTTATTTTTTTCCCTCTCTTTTTATCCTGTCACTCCTCAAAAGCTTTTTTTTCTTCTCTGACTGCTGCCTCCTTTAATCTGCCCTCCTTTTTATTACCCCCTCCTCTTTCTTTTACCCCCTTCCCTTCCTATTTCCCTGTTTGATAAGACAGGTTTATATATCCAACTGAGTGTGTGTGTGTGTGTGTGTGTGTATGTATGTGTGTGTGTGTGTGTGTGCATAATATGCAAGGTATCTCTCTCTTTCTCTCTGTCTCTCTGTCTGTCTCTCCTCTCTCTGTCTCTCTCTGTCTCTGTCTCTCTCTGTCTCTCTCTCTCTCTCCCTTTCTAAGGGTTATATAAATGGAAACTTTTATTATTCCTGAAAATAAAGTTTCTTGAGATTCAAATCCAATAAGGATGGGTACATGAAGATTTAAACCAAAAAAAAAGCAGGTGTTTTGACAGACAACAGTAGAATCAACTATAGGGAGAAGGATAGAGATGTCTGAGATGTATAGAGATATAATTTCCAATTATGTGGGGAGTATTAGGGAAGAGGTCAATCTTAGGCAGCCTAGCAACTGGAGATGGAATAGTTCATTCCGAGGAAAATAACTACATAACCTGGAAGGCAGAGATACGTCGTTACATATGATAGAAGCATTCAGGAATGCTTCTGGTAACCAGAAGAAAAATGGAAAGGGGGCTAGACGAAGTTTATGTGCACCACAGTTTTTCAGAAGAACATTAATATATTAGATTGGGGAGGGGACATCCAAAAGATGTAAAACAAAGTAGTACAGGATCTTAGTTCATGCCATATGAAGACTGATTAGAAGAAGTGTAGTATAACAGAATGAACACTGAATTTGGAGTCATGGGTCCTAAGTTCTAATCTCAGTTCTCAATTTATTGTCCATGACCTTGGGCAAATCACTTAAACTTTTTGGGTCTTAATTTTACTATCTAGAAAATACATAAACTGGACTAGATGACCTCTAAGACATTTCCAGCTCTAGATGAGATTGTTTGTAAATTAAGGTTTGTGAGCTATTAAAAAAACCATGAAAATTATTTTGCAGTATATTTGTTTTCCTTTGTAAACATACACATTTCATTTTATGCATTCAAAAACATGATTTTGTAAAGAAGCCCATAGGTTTCAGTAGACTGCTAAATGGTCCATGATCCCAAAATAGCTAAGAATTTCTGCTCTAGTTTTGTGATTCTCTGATCCCATGAATAAGAGATATCTACCCTAGAGAAAGTAATAGTTAAAAATGATAGGGATAGGTGGATGAGAGGAAGTTAGATAGAGGCAAGAGCAGGGAAAGAAAGTAGCTACCTTCTGGAATTTGATGAGCTACTCTTTGGAATAGTGAAGATACTCATCTACTTAGCACCAGAAGCCAAAATGAGAAAGAACAGGTGAAAGTTACAAAGATGTAGTTAGGTCAAATGTAAATGAAGTAGAGTTTCATGGAGATAGAAAGGGCTCCCCCCAGAAGCTGTGGGTTCCCCTTCACTAGAAGTTTTTGGACAAAGCTTCAGTTACCTCCTCTCTGGTATGACATAAGAGCATTCTTTTTCAAGTATAGATTTGGAAGAGATAACTGAATTCCCTTTCAACTCTAATATTCTACATTTGGAGTTTCTCCATCCTTTTTTGAGCATTCTCTTTTCTTTTTTGGAACCTAAGGAGTCCTGTACGCATTTGTCTGGACCATCATAATAACTTCCTACATTTTTTTCCTTCGAATATTTTCCATTTCCAAACTATTCTTCTCTCTACTGCCCAACTAATTATCCTTACCTACTGGTCTGGATATTTTCCTCCTGTGCTCCATAGCCAGTTTCCTATCTCCTTCTCCCGTACACAGAGGCAACAGAACACACTCATTGAAGTGTGAGAATCCAGGATTCTCTCAGACCCTCGACCATGTTAGCATGTCTTGTGAAGGTCCACCGAAAAAGGCTCAGAATCTGTATCTTTATCATGCCTTATTCTACCTTTGAGGGCTTCTGAAATGTGTTACCATCCCAATTTTCTAGATTTATCACAATTTAAATGTAATAATGTTTCAGGCAAGGCTAGGTCTAGCTGCCTTGCTAAGAGCTTCATTTGCTAAGGACTCAGCACAGCAGTAGAGGATGCTCTCTGGGATCAGAACTAGAGCAAAAATTCTTCTTTAACAGCTCCATTTTTTAAAATATCCCTAGAGAGAGACCTGAAAGAAGATTGGGCCTGAAAGTTGGAGAAAGAGCACAGTGACATATGGACTGTGACATATATACAAGACAATCTGAATTACTCACCATTCTCCTTACACAATCCTTTGTTTTCCTGTTTCTTTGTCTTTATTCACACTTTCCTGAGCCTGTAATATCTCTCAGTTTCTTCCTATCCCCCATGTTGAATGACTATTAATATTTGACAGTACACAGAATTGTTACGAGAATCAGATGAAATTACATTTGTAAAACTGTTTATCAACCTTAAGGCTCTGTAAAAATGCTTGCTGTAACATTTATAGAATGTTTAAGATTTTCAAGGTATGTTACACTTTTTACTGCATTTACTTCTTATAACAACTCCATAAGTAGGTTGCAGTATTATTGTTACAGATGAGGAAACTGAGATGGAGAGAAGTTAATTGGTTTAATCATGGTCAAACGGATAGTAAGTATCTGAGGCAGGATTCGAATTAAAGTCTTTATGATTCTAAGTCCAGATCACTATTTTCATATCAGCACTGCCGCCACCACCACCACCATCACCACCGTCAACACTGTCATCACCATCATCACCATCATCATCATCATCACCACCACCATTATCATCACCACCATCATCATCATCACTACCATCATCATCACCATCATCACCACCATCATCATCATCACCACCACCATTATCATCATCACCACCATCATCATCATCATCACCATCATCCCTCCACCCTTACTTCTGAGATCTAGACCCTCTTGACTTTTTAAGGTAGTCACTTAGACTGCTAATATTATACATAGATTTGAGCTAAGACAGTAAACAGCAAATAATGATTAACAAGGCCTGAATAAGTTACTCCACCTAAATACCTATGGCATTGTAAAAAGCACATTCAATTCCATAAAATAAAGAATTAGAAACTTTGGAATTTTAGAATTTTGTCATTGGAATCATTCGGAAGACATTTTTTTTTTTGATGGGAAGTAAGGATGATTCTTAATATCTTAAAAAGTTGCACCATATGTAGATTATCTTCATCTATGTAAATAGCCAACCCTGGTACTTGTGGAAAAAATAACTGCTGGCTGCAAATTTATCTTTTCAGTAACATATGTAGAAACATGAGAGGCAGTGTAGTGTTGTGCATGAAGGGTCACTTAGGGAGTCAGGAAGACCTAAGTTAAAATTCTACATCTGAAATACACTAGTTGGGTAACCATAGATAAGTCACTTAACCTTCTAGGATTCTATGATTAAGCTACGGAATTGTTCATCTGTAATTGTAAGATTAGCTTCTACCTTGAGAGTTTCATATATCAATGCAATCAATGGAAAGAAGAAACAGGAGAAAGAAGAGGAAGGGGGTAAAGGAAAAGAGGAGATAAAAAAGAAGAAACAGGAGAAAGAAGAGGAAGGGGGTAAAGGAAAAGAGGAGATAAAAAATAGTCAAAACTTCTAATTTCACAAATAAGGAAAAGGAGACTCAGAGAAAAAGGCCATTACGTCTTAGAACATCTGTATCATTTGGGGCTCAGATCATGTGTCACCTTCTACATGAAGCCTTTCTTGATCCTCCCAAATTCTAGTCCCTTTCCCTCACAAATGATCTTATATTTATTTTGCACATACATATACATATTCACATATCATCTCACTATATTCTAAGCTCCTTGATGGCAAGGACTCGTCCCTTTTGTCTTTTTATCCCTAGTACCTAGCCAAATGTTTTATACACAGTAGGTACTTGACAAATATTGAATGTAAGGAGTTGACAGAAGCCACTAGAGCAGATGCAAGAACTCAATCCCTTCTCTGCTAACTTGTAGTTCAGTATTTTTCCAGACTACACTGTACTTAGTGAAGTCTTCCACCTTAATCTCTGAGCACGCGTTTGATTAAAAGCAGGTATTTGATTTAACCATGCATATATTCAATAAACTATTCCCCTGTATTAATTTTCTCACAATGTATAAGCACTAGGCTGGCATGGTTAGAAGAAAAGTTTCCATCTTTAAAGAACAGAACTGGGCTGTTACTAGACTATTTCTCTAGAGCATTCTCAAAAAACCATCAAATGCTTCCTTACACCTCATGTTAGACATGTACTGAATGTGGATCAGGAAGTTGACTCAGTCCCACAAGCTGTGTTCCTAGCACTTTGTAATTTGTATGCAATTCTTTCTAAAGGGAGATATAATGAATACCAATTTGTCAAAAAGACCTGTTAGCTTTGGAAAACATTCAGAATCTTAACAATTTCCTTGAAATAACAGGCACATCATATGTTTGATAAAGTTTCTTCCACCTGACAAAACAGGGAATGCAGAGAGGGAAGGAAAGATGAATGGATTACTTCAGGGAGACTCAGCTGAGATTATTTAAACACACACACACACACAAACACGCACTCACACCTTAAAGGCTATTTTAAATTCATTAATTGTTGAATGACTGTTAGATACATTCAGTCTCACTGAAGTCACTTTAGGATTCCAAAGGCTAAAATCCCCTGAGGGCTCTTTCCTGAAAGTCCTAAGAAAATTTCCACCGCACAGGCCTAGATGAAGAGCGAAAGGTTTTTGCATTTTCTGAATTCAGTTTCTGATGCATTTCAAGGTGTTTCTTAATGTGTATAAAGTAAATCCTGGACATTTTTCTGAAAAGTGCAGAGCACTTTAACAATTATCAGAGAATCAAGTCACACATAATTTAATAAAAATACCTTTTTTTTCCAGAGAACACCAAATGTTTCATAACACATATCATTTTCCAGAAGGAATTCAGGAGGTAAGTGTTATTACAATTTCTCCTTAAACCTTCCTGGGAAAGTTTTATAGCGTGTTGCCTGTTAGCCCTTTGGACTCAATGATGCCCATCAATTGGCCCTACTATGCACAAGAAAGGACCTCAGAGTCAAGGATCCTGATGGTGTAGTCTGGATTAAACCACTTTATTGCTTTGAGCTGTAATTTCTTCATCTGCCAAAAAACATAACAGGGAAGACAACATGTTGCACCGGAGGGTAGCCAGCCTTAGAGTAAGGAAGACAGAAGATCATTGTTTCTGACACATGGTCAGGTTGTGACCATGGGCATGTTATTTGCCTTCTTTATATCTCAGTCGACTCTCTAAGTCTATAAATTATATACAAATTGTTAATCCATTTTAGGGGGAAGAGTTTTCATTTTGGGACCTCCCTACACTAACAGAGTAACTGATAGATGCCATTGAGAATGTGTGTGTGTGCATGCATGTATGTGAATACGTGCACACAAGTACACGTATGTATGCATGCTAGTTCTAATGGACTCCAGAATTGTTGTATTGGTCAAATAAGTTAATATATTAAACACCCAAACTTCTTTCTTTTCATCTTTTAAAATGCTTTACTTGTGCTCTTTTTGAAAATATCTATCCTTAACAACCAATCATTCTTCTCCTTTCCCCAAATAAAAACCCTCCCTTATAACTAACACATATAGTTAAACAAAATAGATGAAGATATTGTCTATATCTACAAGTTCACATTAGGTTTTGTTTATCTGGGTCATCACTTCTCTACCAAGAAGTGAAAGATATGCTTTATTGCCAGTCTTAAAGTTATAATTGGTTGCTGCTTTAGATAACATTCCGAGATCTTTTGGAAAAGTTTCTCTTCACATTATAGTGGCCATGACATAAATCATTCTCTTGCTTCTGCCCACTGCATTCTGTATAAGTTCCAAAATAATCTTTCTATATTTATCTAAATATATATGCCATACCTCATTTCTGAAGGCACCATACATTTCAATTGCATGCATATGCCACAAATTTTTCAGTCATTGCCTAGTTAAAATTTATTTTATTCTACAAAATAAGTATTCTCTTCAAGCCTAAACTTCTTATTGACCTCCGTCCCATAGACTATGTTCATTTTCTTTTCCATGCTTTAGGATATATTAATTTGTTTAGCCCTAGAAATCCCCTTTGTCTAAAACCTGCTGTCCTCTTCTTTAGTGATCCAAATCTTATTTTTATGTTCCTATAGACTTCCTTGAAGGCCTGGATCAAATTCTGCTACTCTGTAAAAGTCTTTCTTGACTGCTTACTTTTTGAAATCATAGACTAAGTATGCCTACCTCCTCTTCAAACTCATTTGAGACATTGATACGCTTTGTCATCCTTTCAGTTTTTAGGAAATTTTTTTTTGAGCTTGCATTAATAAAGATTTTCAGTGGTATGAGATTCTTCACTTTTCCCTCTTCAGACTTTAGAAGTTCCCAAGTTCAGGCCTTATATGTTTAAATCTGGGCTTACCAATTAAATTATTTGCTAACATTTGCTACTTTGCATCCATCTATACTGTGATTTGGAACTGAGGCTATTACTGTTAAAAACAGTCTTTCTTTTTTATTATTAATTTCTTTTTTGTTTTTTACAATCACTTCCATAAGTCTTGGACTTTCTCTCCAAGATGGTATGCAATCTTATGTGGGTTCTACACAGACGTTCTTATTAAACACATTTTCACATTAGTCATGTTGCATAGAACATTTAAAATGAATAGGAGAAAAACCAAACTAAACCAAAACATAACATGAGAAAATATTCTGCTTTATCCTGCATTTCAATTCCATAGTTCTTTCTCTTGATGTGGATGGCATTTTGCCTCGAGTCCATTGGGAATGTTTTAGGTCCTTGCGTTGCTGTGAAGGGCTAAGTCTACCAGAAAAATTTCTCCCACACTGTGGTTGTTACTGTGTACAGTGAGTTCATATAAGTCCTTCCAGGCCTCTCTGAAGTCTTCCTGTTCATCATTTCTTAGAACCATTGTATTCCACTACATTCATATACCACAACTTGTTCAGTCATTCCCCAATTGATGGGCATCCCCTCATTTTTCAGTTCTTGGCCACCACAAAGAGAGCTGCTATAAGTATTTTTGTACATGTGGGACCTTTCCCATTTTTATAATTTCTAGTCTTAGAAGTGATATTGCTAGGTCAAAGTGCATGCACATTTGACAAAAGCAGTCTTAAGTCCTTGCCTAGAACTGGTGTGATTTGTTTCCAACTTCATTATGATACAATACTGCCCAATAAGAAATGCATTCATATCTTTAGTCCCTTTTATGACACTTTAGTGGTGCATGCCATGTGCACTGAAACATTTCAAGAAGGTGGTATATTGGTGTTTCTAATTTGTTCTGACGTATTTGGCCTTTTTGTGGTGCTGAAATACAAAGGAAGACAACTTGTTCTGCTGCCTTCCATGTCAAGTTAATCATCATGGCATTTGGGTCAAGGCCAGTTTGCAACCTTTATATCATTCCATCAATGGCTTGTATTCTTTGTATAAATTATATCACACTGCTAGTGTGCTAATGCAATCAGTGGTAGCATCAGAGTCCAATTAGGGGACATTTCAGGGTCCCTGTCAGGCCTCCACAGCTATCAGTAGTATGAGGACATATGAAGTCATTACTATATATCATCCTAGCTGTCATTCCTCCACATTCCCATTGTATGATCTCTCCTTGGGCCCTACCTTCCAACATACTCTCATCATATTATGTAGCGTGGCTTGATCTTCGAGGGGCAATTATTATTGTTGCTATTTAAACTTTTTTTCTCATCTTATTTTTTAAAATACAATTCAGAGAGATTCTTTTTTTTTTGGCCCTTCCAAATATTTTAATGAGTTCTTTGCAAGGCATTTAAAACACCAGTTTGCAAGAATAAACTGTTGGAGAGAGAAAATACAGAACACAGGTAGCCATGAAGCTGAGAAATTTTCTTAATTTTGGGCAGAATCTGAGAGTCCACTGTTTTCTGATCAACCGTAGGCTGCTCCATAATCTCATATTTCTCTTTTTTTGTGTCAAGAATCTCTCTTCTTGGTGTCCATATGGGATCTCTTCTTCTTGAAGTAAGCATCAGTTAGTTGATTTGGAATTTTTACACCAAAAAGATTAATCCTGGTAGAGGTGGCAATGACAAGTTTCTGATGAGTTCTTCATAGAATAACATGATTGATGGTCAGAGGTCCAGTTGCCAGTAGCTAACCCCTAGCCAGTTGCTTCAGGAAACCATTTACCTGCTTTTGTGGCAGCCAGGAGGTATGATCAGAACTGTGGACAGGGTGATGCTAACTCAAAGTCTCCTCACATGTTGGCTGAAAGGCTTTTTGCCATCACTTAGCATCTTTTTAGGCACATCCTCAATACAGTAATACCTATGCATTTTGCAAAACTTTGTGATTTGGGTTTTTCTATTCTTATCACCACCAACTGGTTTTGAGAGAGTAGAAGGCACTTTCTCTTTCTTTTTCCTTTCAATCTGGGTTTTTAGTGTAGCATATTTCTGCTTGTACATTGCTGACCACCCCGCCCCCTTCCCAGAATATACCAGTCTCTTGGGCCAGGACTGGGTTCTGACTCCAATGCTTTCTGGGCTTTTTCACCACCTTTTCATTCACATTTTCTTTTTTTTTCTTTCCTTTGTTTTGTTTGTTTTTTTTTAACTTTTTGTCCTTTGGTTCCTTTTTTTTTTTATACAATGTCTTGAGAGAAGGGAAAGAGCCCAGAGATTCTTGGGGCAAATTATTATCCTGATATTTTTTTATATTTAGTTTTCTACAAATAATCATACAGATGGAGAAAATAGCTATTTTCATAATTGAATAAAGGTATTAGGATGAAAGCTTACCCTTTCATTGAGAATATCCTTGGCTGAACACCAGTTATGGAGTGGATGGAATTGTTGATACATACTTTATCTTTTTTTTTATAATTGGGATGTATTTGTTCAGGTCTCTTTACTTAGAAAACAATGTAGCATGTGAATATTTGTATGGTGACACCTATTATAATGTGGATCTTAAGTATTTTTGATTTTAATGAATCAATGTCAATTTTAATGAATCAAAACAAGTTTGATTTGTGATAATGGTACAGTTCAGCTATGGTTTATAGGTCATTTTGCATGATATTTTGAGTTTTTCACTTGTAGCTTGGGGGTTTGTTTCTGATATAGCATTCTTGTCAACAGCTTATGTCTTACTAAACATTAGTAGCTGTTGAATTTGTGCAATTTGTGGTGATGTGTGACACCATTTCTTTGTGTGTTCTGTACTGACAATTGTCAGGACTCCTTGAAAGTGACTCATTTATAACCCTTGGTTGTACTAGTCCTGACCCTGCAGGTCCATAAACAAATCTCCCTGACAGGCATTTTTTGTGGGGCTTATTATTGGCTGAGTTTTAGGGAATGTCAACCATTGAGAGCCTTTTAATTTCACTCCTGGATCTGGTTAGTGTGGAAATGTTTCTACATCTATGTTTGGGTGAGAGGCCCTATGGTTTGTTAACACCAGAAGCATCAGGCTCATCAAATGACTCAAAAATATAATTTTACTTCAAATTTACCTCAAAATAAAACTTTTCTAACAACTACATCTTTTCTTTGCCTTATGGATGCAAAATGTCCCCTGCGTCAATTGATATAGCTTGGTCCCTCAAAGAAGTCTTACATTTTAATCCTTCTGGTCCTGTACGGACTTCTCCCTCCCCAACCCCAGCCTACCCAGATTTACTATTGAAGAGAGATGTACCCCTAATTTTGACAGTAGAATCTCAGCAGGCTTTCTAAGCAATGGTGGACTTAATACAGCCATGTGATGAGAGCATCAGAAAGAAAGATGGTGGCAAGAGTTATGGTGGAGAAGCTGTTTGTCAGAACAGGTAGGAAGGGGAATGCCATATGTGAATTTCATTTCCTGCTTCATTCCTCTGTCATGAATTAATGCCAAACTCCAGGATATTATTTGGTTAACTCTATTAGTGAGTCAGGTAATCTTGCCTGATTCGTTTGCTTTATTAGCTTGCAGCCTAATTTGTTCCATATCTTCACTAAATAATATTGTTCCATATTGTGAAATTGAGTACGTTCCATGGAACCTGAAATGTTGATTATGCTATTGAGAAAAAGGAGGTGTTTTCAAACAGTAGTCGTTTCAGTTTTCTAAAGAACCTTTTCTGTCAAGGCAACATACAGGGGCCAAACAATACATTGCTTTAGTTTATTGTGAATGAATGACTGAGTGAAAAAGCTTTTATTGAGTGTTTACTATGTGTGAATTACTATGCTAAGTTATTTAAAATTAATTTTGAGGCTACTGGTTTGTTAAGCACTTTATTATTTTTGCTCTCCCCTAACTAGGACAACAAAATAAATTAACCTTAGAAGAGAAGTTTCAGTTTAATAGATGTTATTCTATCCTGACACTTTGCTGAAATCCTCCCAATTGATCTATGACCTTATCAATGCAGGTAGCTCCTTCCAACAATGATGACACCAATTCATTCATTTTGCCCACACTATGTAATACCTCCCATCACCACCCAAAGTATCAGGAATCTTTCTTAAAGATACCAATGAGCACAGTGCCTGTCTGTTATCCCTCATTGTGTCTATAGGACCAGTCCACGTATCTCCATTTTCAATCATGTATTTTTTTAAACATCATCTTTAGACTTTTGTTCTTATGCACATGAAAATGTTTTAAATTATCCAAAGTAGATGTAATGCTTTGTGAAAATGTTACTTTAATTTCTAAAATATAATTAGGTCAGACTTTGTTTTCTCCAATATAAACATTTTATTTTATTTTTTGTAGCTTAAGAATATTTTCCTATTTTCCTTTTCTATTACTCCAAAACTACTTCCAGAGAAAGTATTCTCAAATCACTCTTGCTGCACTCAGAGTTTAAAAACTCACATTTACATAGTGCTTTAAAGCTTGTAAAGTACTTTGAGATACATTATCTCTTTTGTACCTGTGAGCTACAGATATTATCATCCACATTTTAGAGATAATGAAACAGAGACTTAGGAAGGTTGTGATTTCCTCAGAGTTACACAGCTAGTTAGTAACTGAGGCTCTATTTGAACTGACTCTACATGACATTTCCTACAACTCCATAATGTCTCTCAGTGTCAATAATAAAACATCATAGCGGTTGCTAAAAATGAATTATTTATGCAATTATTTATGCAGTCATTTTTTATTTCTTACTCTTCTTGTTTAAGTGTTTAAAAGCTAAAGTTTCCTTGATTAAATAAACAGGGGAGAGTTGCTTGGGAAAGGGACATCAATTTGTGTAGAAGATGGCTTCATTATTTCTGCAAAGTGAAGACTTACAATATGTTCCATCTTCATGGAAGCAAATTCATTTCCTTCTTTTGGTGGAAGATCTCTACCTTTGTATTATAAACCAATCCTAAAAGTCCAGCACTGAGTGGTGAGGAGAAAGGAGATTCACACTTTGTTTATAATTCCTTTTAACATTTGAGCACATCTATCCAAAATTTCAATTACATTATACAGAGTATTTGGCTAAATGACAGGACCTCTCTGACTTCCGACTCTGCCCCTCTAAACCCCAACCACCAAATCTATATGCAATTATAGTGCAACCACTTACAATACATTTGGATAACTTTTTATCCCATCTAAAATGACTAATGAGAAGAATAGACCTGTCCATTTTGTCCAGCATTGACATTTATTTATTATATACAGAGTGCATCACTTTCCCTAGGCTATAGTTCCAAATTATTGTCTGAATTCACACAAAGGAATACCCTTTTTTTCCTCATATAGTTCTTTTTCACAGAGTCTTATTAATGGAAGATCAACTAATTAAAGACAGTGTGGTATGGAAAATTAATCTAGTAAATTGAATTAGTTCTAATATTTAGTGATTAGTCACTCCCAATATAGGTTTTACTCAGAATGGTTGGCAAAGCAAAGTCTGTTTGGATCTGTTTTTTTGCTCTTCCTGATATCTTTCATTTTTTTTATGTCTTAGACTTGTCCAAATAATTAAAGAAAAAATGTAAAATAATCATAGTTCTTTTAATACCCTACATGTGTACATAATTAGTGATGCTTCTGAATCTTTTAGTGAAAATAAATGGGAAAATGATGATATTGATGATAATGATGACAATAATAGCTAGCATTTATATAGTGCTTTAAGGTTTGACATATGTTATTTCATGATCCTCACTGTAATCCTGTGAGGTAGATACTATTAAAACCCCCTTTTAGTGTGTATCTAATAAAGAGTTAATGACTCACCTACAACAGACCCCTGGAATACAATGATCTCAGAAACATTTGCAGGAAATTTTCAATCATCCTCACTATATTTTTGGAATCTAGCCCTACATTCAGCTGTATTTTGCTTTCAAGGTCTTATTTTCTTTCTGTAAACCTCTTATTCCTTTCTTTAAAAAGTTTTTGATTAGCCTCCAAGGTTTACATTGTTCATTCACCCTATCCCCCTGAATCTTAATCAAGCTTCATCTCTTCCTAGTCCATCATTTTGGAAATTTTCTAAAACAAATAGATTATTTTAGGTAATTCTGAAATTATCATTCTCAACTACAGCTAGGACATCCACAGGAACTTCTGATATTCTAGTTCTAATCAACCCATATTGAATTATTACATAGTATTTTTCTTTATATATTTCATATTCCAGCTTCATTGTTCAACTAAACTCTTCCCCAAACTCATCCCCTCAAAAAACATGTAGCCCTTGAGTTATGCCCTTCAAGAATGGCAGAACACTCTATGTGTAGCACAGCAGCTCATCAAGAACCACTGACCAAGGTCACAGAGGGCTGGAAACATTAACCAATCCTTGTCCTTTACCCACCATATTTGTTTGCTCTGGGTTCATTTCTTTTTTGGGGGGGATTATCTATCTCTTCAATGGGGTTAAATTTAGAAATGTATTATGGATTTTCAAAGAGAAAATTGCAAATCTTTTACCAGAATACCCCTATAATCTTTCTTATTTTTTATATCAAAAATGGGGTATATTTTTTCATATCTAAACTAAGATCAGCGTGATATGCTGATGTACGTAATAAGTTCGTAGTCTCCTAGTCACAGACTCACAAGCTTGGGACTGCTGATTTACAGTGGTGTAGAGAGAAAAGTTATATATTATGACTGATTTTATTTTTAAAATCAATATTCAAATCAAATATTTTCTTATGTTTTTTGACCTCTGTTCCTCAAAAGCTATGTGTTCACATAAGTGCTCCTGGTTTGGGGGGTCTGACCCAAGAGTCTTTTGTTGGCTTGTTACATTTACCCAAATTTTTTCCGGGAACATCTCTTGCTGTGTCTTAGGGTATAGTCTTGCCTAGCTTTCCCCTAATATGTGCATCTCATACAAGTCTCAAAGTAGAAAATGCGGATTGATTAGGACAGTCTTTATTTCATCTCACAGGAAAACAAATAAGACAAATTTAAACAACAACAGCAACTTCACAAGTTCATTCAAGATACAGAAACATGCAAAGCATTTAAAGCCACCCGCCTTGTATTCTTCGTGAACTGACTAATCCTGACATTCCAATGAAATCCCTCTCTTCCACAGGATAAAAGTATTTACTTCCAGTTCCATTGTGCTACTCTATAGTTTAGATCATACCTGGAAGATAAAAATACTTTGGGGGCTTCTGAATCTATGCAACTCATTGAATTTGCTCTGTAATTAGGGTGTTGTATGGAAACTTTGAGCGTTATCCTTTCTCCAAAGAGTACATCATTTAATTCTCAAATTCTCAAAACTAGTATACTTACACAGCTCTGCTTCTTCTATGTGTTTCTGCATGGAATCTCTTGTTCTCCTAGCTTACATATATATGTGTGTGTGTGTGTGTGTGTGTGTGTGTGTGTGTGTGTGTGTGTATGGGTGTGTATGGGTGTGTGTGGGTGTGGGTGTGTGTCAGCAAAGCAAAGAGAAAAGTTAAAGATCTGGGCCAATATTTGGCCTTTAACTGCTCCCAAGGAGTGGGGAGGAAACTACATGTGTTCCTCTTCCTCCTGGAAAAGAGATTTGTCTGACTCTGCGAGATCTTCTGAAGGTGGAAAGGAGGGAAAAGAAGAGGGAAGAAAATAAATAGAAAGGGAGAGAGCAGCCAGTTTACTTTTATAGACCTGTGGGGAAACTGATTCTCAATCAGCCAATCATCAGAAGCCAGCCCCAATTCCTAACACTCAATCATTACTTTCCTAGCTGTTGTGTTCACTTCTTATGGGATGATGACTCTTAGATGCTTTTGAATGCTAGGCAGACTCCTGTAATCTCATCATGTTGATTAGGGCTAGAGGCAATTAATTAGGTAAATCACTGATCAATTTGACTATCCCCTTACATTTAAAATGTATGAGAACTCAGGAAAGTGTCAGAATCTCAAACAGGGCAATTAATGATGATCTCATTAGCTGTTAGTGCAAATGCTGAATATAATAGAAACTTGTACTTTCCTTACTGAACGGTGGTTTAGTATCCAAGCAAAAAAAAAAAAAAAAAAAAAAAAGAAAAAAGAAAAAGTCAGATACAATCATTTAAATGGGATTTGAAGGATATTTATTTCTCCCTGTAAGATCTCCTAAATGTTAAGGAACCAGAGTTCCTCACCTTGAAGAACTATATGAATTGTTAGGAAAGCTTTCCTCACTTGTTAGGAATTTTTTGTCCAGTCTGGATCTCTTAGTTGAGTAAGGATTTTGAATAACGAAGTTGCTAGACACCATTTCCTACAGCACACCCAGGATAAAAATTGTGCGACTAAGTGCATCAAAACCAGAACAGCAATTTTGTCTTCTGGATCCTGTTTTAGAAGGATAGTAATTCCAAATACAAAATAAGATTGCTTATGAAATAAAGAAGCAATTGAATTTCAAAAAGAAAGATAACAATGACAAATTTAATCTATTTTAGAAGATTAAAGAATATGTGATGATATGTTAATTAGAAAATTAATAATAAACACATGCAAATACTTTTCTGTCTCTCTACTTTGTTTACATGTATCCTTGGAATTGCAGAACTCCGAATGATATATTCTCATAAAAAAGAGAGAAACATAAGCCAGTCAGAACTAGCTCTCAGGAAAAGACGAAAATTTCTCATAGTACTGCTAGTAAGTATCCAGTGTTTAGCACAGTGCCAGTTACTTAGTAGATGCTTGATAAACGCTTGCGGAGTTGCCACTTGGCCAAGTCAGTTTACATCAATAGATATTTATTAAATCTCTGCTAGGTGCCAGGCATTATTACATTCTGGAGATACAAAGACAAAAAGGTAACAACCTCTGACCTCATGGATCTTACTTTCTACTGACAGTGAGGCAGAGAATGGGAGATGCAAATGGATAAGTAAATACTAAGTTTATACCAAATAAATTAAAAGCAACTTGAGAAGGGAATGGGGGATCCTAACAACTGGGAAGATCAGTAAAGACCCTGTGTAGATTGTAGCATCTAAGCTGAGCTTTGATGAAAATAGGGGATTTCAGAAGGCAAAACAGAGATAAAGAGTGGGAGTAGTCCTGGCAATTATGCAAAGGCAGGACCATTTGGTAAGCATGTTAATATGAGAAAGGAGCAATGTGAAAGAAATCAGATTGGAGCCATATTGTGTGGTGCCTTAAATGACAAAGTGAGGTAAAGTTGCTTTCTCCAAGGTTACCAATAATCAATCAGCCAGTCAATCAACTCCCAATTAATAAGTATTGATTAAGTTTCTTTTATGGACCAGGGACGATGCTAAATGCACAGGATAAAAAGAATACAAAATCCCTCCTTTCTCTTAGAGATTTTTTTTTTAGTTGCCAAGTCTATCAGCCTTTTCTCAATCCTCATCCCATCTGTGATTCCTCTATCAGTTCACACTATCAAACAGCTCTCCCCTGCAAGGAGGGGAGAGCACTGTGTTTGGAATCAGGAAGACCTGAATTCAGCACCCTATCTACTGTCTCACCTGGCTATGTTCATTCAGAGAGGGATGGAATAAAAGTCAGGCAAGGACTTTATCCTTTGGTACTCCCACACATAAGGGCAAGACATGGATTATCCCACAAGTGACTCAAAAGGATAGAGTAAAAAGATGGAGACTCTGCAAAGATCACTGTCAGGAAAGCCAGGAATGAAGAAAGTATCTAAGGAGGGAGCACTGACTCATGGCATTGAAAGTATTTGAATTCAGGGACCCACAGATCATTGGTAATCTTGAAGAGAGCATTTTGAGTGCAGCGGACTCCTTTGGAAAGTACATTGAAAGGGGCTGAGAACCTAAAAATATAGTTGAATAAGTCCTTCCACAAAGTAATTTGTTTATATTTTTGTCACTTGGCTAATTCACAAAGTAAATGTTAGTGACCTTTCTTTCCTGTGGAATTCCTGCAAACCAATGGCTTATTTTGTTAATAACTTCAGTAGCCATAGCCCACTAACAATGTCCCATCAGTACACTCCTCTAGGATCAAACTGTTCCCTTCAGCCCCCTCCTCCCTTAAGATTCCTTGGAGCAGACACCCCAGATAGACTACAAACCCAGATATACTTCCAGAAAAAAGATTAAAAAGTACTAGTTCTGGGAATAAGCTTTGGAATAAACTGCCGTGATGCAGCCAAGATATAAGGCACTTAACACGGTCAAGAATGATATCTTTGACAAGGTGTTTCTAGTGGAATTTCATTTCCAAATGTACAGCAATACACTGGGGAAACATCTCTGGGTTCTGGGGCATCAGTTTAGAGACAAGGCTGCTAAAGGAAAGCAAAAGGTTTATGGATTTGATAGTGAACTCTGAGAAGAAGATGAAAGGATTTTAAAACAGGACTCAATTCCACTGGTTAAGAGGTCCTGGCACTCTTTTAATAATGGTATTGCGATTGTTTCCAGCACTTCCGGTTGTTATAAAACCCGCTAATGCCTTTCCCTCTTCCTTCTAAATTTCTTTCAGCCTTCTCCTACCTTACTACGTCCTCCTCCCCTCCTTAACTATGAACATGATGTGTGCTGGTCCATGTGCTTTTACTTGGGATGAGGTCTTGTAGTTTAAGCTTTGAAAAATCCAGGCTATTATTAAATTTCAGCTTCTGCCCATTTTCTCCTCCAAATGGAAGATGGCCCATTTATTGGGTCAGCGAAGTTCTTTTTCCTTCAAAACAGATGAGGCCTTCTAATCTTCAAACCACAATTAGAGACATAATCTCTCAAGACCCAACTGAAGCCTCACTTCCTCCACAAAGCCTTCCCAGGCCCTTGTAGCCCGCCCTGATCTCTCACATTTTCTTGAACTACTATAAACACTTAATCTGTACCACTCAACTTGCTATTTAGACATATAATGTTTTCTATTAATCTCTAAAGGCTTCCTGGACATGTTTGTCTTGTCTTTACAGCTAAATTACAAATTACTCAAGAACAGGGACTTTTACGAAATAAATTGATGAAAAAGATACTGTTTTTTCTATGTGCCAAGCATTGGACTGGCTGGCTCTCAAGGAGCTCACATTCTATTTGAGTGTGGGAGGCAATATGGAGTGTAGGGTCTGTTGCAGGAAAATGTAAAAGCTTAGTGGTTTCTATTTCTTTGTATTTCTCAGTCCTGGACATCAGAGTCTCAATAAACATATATTACTTTATTATGAGCCAAAACCTTTGTTGTCCCTGTATATTGTTGATAACCTCAATCAAGAAGACATGTTATATATGAGCTATAATAATAAGCTAATAAAATCAACCAGAAGTTCCAGATGTTCAATTTATAGAATGTTAAATCTTATTTTTGACATATATCCAAGTGGTTTCAGGTTGTCAGTCTTCCTTGTCGGATCTGACAATCAATAAATTATAAAGCATTTATTAAGCACTTCTGTATACAAATACTAGGGACTGAGAATACAAAGACAAAAAACCTCAGTCCTTGTCTTCAAAATGGTGACTAGTGGATTTCAAGGCCAAGGTAAAGGGGAATTAATGTCTTTTTCAAAATCTAAAGCCTGAAATCAGAGTAATATAAAGAACTTTGGATTTGGTGTTGGAAGACAGGGCTTCACACTGAAAGGACTACCTGTATGACCTTGAAAAAGGGGTATCTTCTTTGGACTTTTATTTCCTTATCTGTAGGGTGGAAGTTGACCAAACATTCTCTGATACTAAGAAATTGGTGTTGCAAAAACCAGTATTCTGTAATCAGATCACAGGAGCAAATCAGAAAGTTTTGTAAAATTACTTGAGAAGTAACACTGGCTCTACATATCTTTTGAAATAGGTGGGTCCTGGTCCATGTGAGGCCAATATTCAAAAGAACTTTCAGGTAGAAGTTTAATTAGTTGTGGACCCTTCTCCTAACTGAATTTTTACAGATAAAATAATTAATATTTCTATGCTTACAAATGATCTAAAAAAAGAGGGGAGGGGTGGGAGCAGCTAGGTGGTGCAGTGAATAGGGCACCAGTCCTAGAATTAGGGGTGTCCAAGTTCAAATCTGGCCTTAGATACTTGACATTTACTAGCTGTGTGATCTTGGGGAAGTCACTTAACCAGACTGCCTCACTTTCCCCCTAAAAAAAAAAGAGAAAAAGAAAACCAAACTAAAAAAAATTTGATCTATAAAATGAAATATTTAGATTAGGTGATCTCCCAAGACTTTTCCTGGTCTAAGAAGAAATCTAAAGCTTTAATAAGGTATTTCATTGTTTTTATTGAACTAACATTTTGCCTCACTTCAAACAAGGTATGTGCTAATTGTTGTGTTGGATATTATTTATGTATTTAAGAATTTGCTTACAGTATTTTGGTTACAGAAAATTATACTCTTATGAAAGGCTAGAGAATAATGGAACAGCTAGAAAAGGAAAATTACTTTCCTAAATGTGGACCATTGCCAATAAAAACAGCTAACCATGAAGTTAATTTTTTTTTTTCTGAAGGTTCACTGTATATGTAGGAGTTGTTAAAAGAGTCATGCACATTCAATTTTATACAGATATTTTGTAAATACCTAGTACTACTAAATAACTTGTTCCAAGGAGCAAAAAAGGAGTTTTCAGATGAAAAAAATCAGTAAGAGGTATACTTTAATATCCCTAACGGAGCACCAATAATCATCTGTCTAAAAGCACAGGTCACACCTAACCCCCTACCCTTCCTTTCATTCATTAAAAAAGGTATTAATTAAACACATACTATATACCAGAAAAAAAAAAAGCCAGTCCTATCCTCCAAGTTTTTATTCTCATCCTAAGTATTTCTTGTTGTATGTTTTCACCAATTTCAAAGGAGACCATGCTGTACTCAAAAGGCACATCTATTATCCCTCACTATTGCTACATGACCAGTCTACTTCTTTTTCTAGTCTCACATCTCTTGTGTGATATAATTCATATAATTTATTTCTTTAATGTGTCATCAGCATGGTTATATGCTGTCATTATTATATACTCCTCAGTTTTATCTCCCTTCTCCTTTGGGCCATCTGTAATTTTGACTCTGGATATTATGTGGATCCATGGTTCCTTGAAATGCAGTACCACTAAAAGAATGCTGGTGTTAACAGGATGCTTATGCTATTTAATATCTTAAATAACAAAGAATTTGTGGCATAAATGCCACAGGAGACAAAGACTTGTACCAAAATAGCTACATGAAACCATTTAAATCTTTGTATCCTGCAATATAAAAATATATATCATTGCTTAGATTATTCACCCACATATTTTTGCCTCCTTTAGACATAGTTGAGAACATACTTTTTAAATAAGTTTACACTATATTTAGGAAGATAAACTCAGTAGTGTTGCAAAAATTAGAAATACTAAAACCTCCTATTTTAATAAATGTGAAAATTTTAGGTATAGGTGCAAGAAAAAATGGAACAAAACAGATTTCTGAAGAGCAAGACCATTTCCTTCTCCTTGTAGAGCTAATTAAAATTAAAAACTGCATAAAAACTTATGGGACACCCAAAATATTGTGAAAAGTAAGACAGTTTAGCAGAAAAATCCCAGATTAAGAGTCATAAGCTCCAATACAATTCTAGTCATTGCCTCTCAATAGATATGTGATTTTGAGCAAATGGCTTAATCTGATTCCTTGTGTTTAAAGTGGGAAGAAGAATAATTCCCTTGGTTCTGAAGATAAAATGAAATAACATATATAAGGAACTTTATAAACTCTAAAACGTCATAAAATCATATGGGATCTTAGACTTCACATGCAGGTAAAACAAACTTCATGAGGCAGCAAAATAATTCTGGGATTTAAAAATTTTGTAATGGGATTGGTGACAATGGGATTTTCAAAAATGAACATGTGTCTAGAAACTACATCCCCAGGCTGCAGGATGTAGAAATGAAAGAAAACTGACTCCTAACTTTTCTCTACTGAGTTAGCAAGTGCAAAAAAAGTATTTTAAACCCTACCTGGTAGGGAAGGAAGGTAAAAAGGTGTTCTCCCTCTTCTGAGCACTGAAATATTTTTTTGTGTCTTTGAGCCTACATGACCTTCGTTTGCTTGTTGATTTTGGTGTGTCATTTGGGAGATGGGTTGAGTTCTCTTTAGAAAATCAAACTGAGATGAGAAGAGATAAAAGGTATTGAATGACAGCTGAAGGTCAGAACCGGACTGGAGTATTATACAACACTCTTCTCCCCTAACTACAATGCATGATCATATTTGGATGGATTTTCTTTATTTTATTTATAGAGACACTAGAGAAAGTAATGGTCAAAAATAATTCCTAGTTCCACAAAACTCTCCTTTTTTTTTGGCCTAGGTGCTCTATAGAGAAAGAGATATGGTCTTGCTCTTGAGAATTCTATTCTGTTTTATTTTTTTTTTCTTGCACATGTACCTAAAATTAAACCCTGAGGTTATATAGGGGCACATTTTGAGTCTACAAAATTCCAAAGCTTGGCAGCCAATGATATTGAGATCAGATGACATTATGTGAATAATTATAAAGAGTAGTTAAGGAGGAAAGGGTACATTATAAACAATGGCAAATAAGAGTGACAACTCAGCATCAATGGCTTCAACAGATGACATCATAACCTATCTGCAAAAGCCCCAAGTCATGTCAGGTTGACTTAGTTGTTAAAATATAACCCTGAAAATCAATGATGGAAAGGGGTAAAATGGGAAAGTTGGGACTGCTATTGATTATATGGGACTTCTACCTTGTGTGCTAAACATTTTATAAAGCAGATTCATTCCATAACCTAAAGTTTTCTAGGAGTTTTCATTCATATATCATCAGATATATTCCATGTATACATAGAATCTTTAAAGTGGAAGGAACCTTAGAGACCATCTAGTTGAAATATTACATGTAAAGAATTAGAGATGGGAGGCATCACAGAAGTCATTCAGCCCTCTGATTTTACAGTGAGGAAACGGAGGCCCAGAGAGCTCAAGTGATTTTTTCCCATTATCCCATAGATCCCAGAAATGGAATTTGAACCCAGATCCTATGTCCAGAGTCAGTTTCTTCTATACCAAGTAGAATTAAGTCATTGTTACCAAAAGCAGTTGCTCAGACTTCCACATCTAATGTATGACAATTAGGCAAGTTTCCTTATTCCTAGTTCACCATTCTTTCTTTGGCATTATGATGCCTCTTGGTATTCTACATCGATCTTCCATTCATTCAATGAGCATTTGATATTCAGCTACTGTTTGGAGAATACTATGTTGAGAACATGGAGAGATGAATAGTTTTGATAAGTTATTGCCACTTAACTCATGAATAATACTAATAGCTGCCATTTATATAGCAGTTTTTAAAGTTTGTAAAGCCCTTTACTTCATTTGAAACTCAAAACAACCTTACTTGGTAGAAATGAGAGATATATTATCCCTATTTTTATACAAAAGAAACTGAGACTTTGAAAATTGAAATTCTTTGCCAACATGTGTCAAGAGTAGGATTTGAATCCCCTAGTTTCTTAAATTTACATCTAGCCCTGCATCCACTACAATATTCTAGTTAGGATGAAAAGACAAACAGAAAAATCATAAAACACAATAACAGATAATAAGTATAACAAACAAATGTAAAAGAAAGTAAAACTTGAGAGAGGTGGCCATTAATAATTTAGGAAGTAGACAGGAGAGCTCAAGGAAGGCTTAATAGAAGAAATGTTATTTTAACTCGGTATTTGAAGAATGTCTAGGAATTCTGCAGGCAAAGAAGGGGACTTCTTTGTGCATACTAATACTGCAAAAATGGACTGCATCTAAAGTAACTAGCTGTGTGACCTTGAAGAAATCATTTAATCCCTGAGTTTCTTGATTTTCTCATTTATGAAATGATAGATTTCTGCCTTACAAGGCAGATGTTTCTCTGCTCCTAATTTCCAGCTTTTCCCCTTCTTTCCTTTGGATTTTCTTTTTTGCACTCTCTTTAGTTTTCCTTTGGTTTGATTGACTTAGCACCAGGCAACAAGTACTCAATCAAATATTAATATATGGAAGTCCATATGACTGGACACATCTTATATCTATAAATCTCCTGTTATTCTAAGGGACCTGATGCTTTATTGATGAACTTTCGAGTTTCTGCAAGTAAATCTAGCTGTAGTGTAGCCGTGTGTGAGCAGAAATCAGATTTGAATGAATGTTTCATGAAATGCCATCCCCATCTATCATTCTGCAAGACAAGAATCAGTTGTGACTGTCACATCTTTATAAGAAGAGCTGGTTGAAGAATAGTGAGGAAATTGGAGATCCCAAATCAGGGAGCCCACACAAGGCCTATGAGAATTATATGGAAGACTTGAGGCAAGAATAGAAAGATAGTGCTCGATAAAGAAAGGCTTGGAGGTAAAAGTCAATTGATAATGGCCATGGTGAAAATGAATGAGTTATTGAAATGGATGTTTCAAGGATTGGAATCAGTGATCAGAAAGTAGATCCTTTCCTTTATTTCTTTTTAAAGTTTTAGTTATTTTTTTAATTGTATGGTAATTTTTCAGATGTACTTCCCCTACCACCCTTACTATCACTCAATGAGCCTTCCCTTGTAACAAAGAAAGCCAATTAAGTAAAACCAGAAGGACAAGGAATACATCTGGCAACATATGGAACATTCACGGTCATCTTGTGACCTCCCTGTCTCCCCCCTCCCCAACATGAGCGCGCGCGCACACACAGACACACACACACACACACACACACACACACACACACACACACACACACACTTTTCTATGCGGATTAAACTCAGTCCAAGAACTGAAACTGAATTTTGGCCAACTACATCAGCGGAATTTTTCTACAATCTGCCATCATAATCAAGTCCCAGAAATAATAACCATTTAGCAGTCCATGATTTATATGAACCACAGGGATTGGTTGCCTAAAAGTAATAGAACCAGGCTGTCTGCACAGGTGTAGTTCACATTCTGTCTTATTTCTGCAAGAAGTGATCTTTCCCAGTTAGACTAAAGAAAGAGGTCAATGTCGTATCTAATAACACACTTGGGGGCAGTTTTTAGAGTAGTTACGGACTAGACCTCTAGTCTCATTGGTAAAGGTATGTCCTAGGTGAAGAAATTCCTTCTAGTCATGCAGGCCAGCACCCTTTTAGAGCTTCCTGGAGCACTGCCTGGTCATACAGTTATTTTGCATAGGAGGTAGAACTTGAACTTGGGTCTTCCTAGAACTCCGCAGTTCAAGGGCAGGACCTCCTCACCTCACACTTGAGTTATTACAATAGCCTGCTGACTAGTCCACCTGCACAAGTCCCTCTCCACATCACTCCAAACTCCATTCAGCCACTAAAGTGATTTTCCTAATGTGCTGGTCTGATCATGTCACAACCCCCACCCCCAGCTTCCCTCCACCTCCCCATACTCCACTGACTTTCTGTTGTCTCCAGGATCAAATATAAAATACTGTTTGTCACTGAAAAGACTTTATAACCTAGCCTCCTTCTACCCTACCAGTCTTCTTACACCTATTCCACACATGAGCTCTTCAGTACATTGACACTGGTCTCCTGGCTGTTCCATGAAAAAGACACTTTATCTCAGTTCCCAGCATTTTCTCTGGCCATCCTCCATGTCTAGAATTATTTCCCTCCTCCACTCTAATTTCTGACTGACCTCTCTGGCTTCATTTTAACAAGTCCCCCTTCTACAGGAAGCCCTCTTCAAACCCTCTTAATTCCAATGCTTTCCCTCTGTTAATTATTACTTATTTGTTGTGTATTTGTTTGCATGTTGTCTCCCCAATAGACTGCAAGGCACTCCCTTTTACCTCTCTTTGTATCCCCAGCTCTTAGCATGGTGCTTTTCACATTTACTGTTGCTATTCAGTTGATCATTTGTCTTCTACTCTTTATGGTCCCATGGACCAACTTTCCGTGGGGATTTCTTAGAAAAGATACGGGAGTGGTTTGCCATTTTCCTCTCCTGTGCATCCAGTGGATTCTTTTCAGTCAATCAGCAGTTAGGTGTTAAAAGTTAAAACTCTTTTCAAGGGTCACACAGCTAGGAAGTACCTTATTAGCTGCATTTGAGCTCAGGTCTTCCTAACTCTTGTCCCGGTGTTCTATGCATTGAGCTACCAGCAGCTTCACCCTGCCACATAGCAGGCACTTAAAAATATTGATTAAGTTCCCCCATGTCATAGAAAGAAAATTAGTTTGTTAGAAGAGGATAGCATCTACCCACAAATGCCATTCCTTACAAGTTATGAACACTTGAATGACTATGAAACACTATGAATGACCTATACATATCAATCATTGCTTCCAACTGACCAGTCTACTCCAAGTTGTCTCTAAGGTTCTAAGGTTTCTAAGGTTACCTGGCAGTTGAATTACAGGAGCTACTACTGCACTTCTCCTACCAAAAAGCCTCAAAACTTACTCCTCATCCCGTTGATCATTTTCATTTCTCTTTTCAGGGGCATGAGCAACAGGAGAATGCCTATATCCTTCTTTTCCAGGAGGGCTTATCCACATTTGGCCCAATACCATCAAACATCAACAGACTTGTCCTATGCACAATCTTTGGCACTGTAAAAACTAAAGAAATTCCCAAGGCTCTCCAGTCACCTAAGCCCTCAAGAGCTCTACTCAAGCCACAATTCTACCTCATGACCCTAAAGTCTTCTCTCACAATTCCTCTGTCTCAAGCCTCTGGTGTGGGACTCATTGAGTTGGAGTCTTCATTGGAAGTATAATTATTTTTACTAAAAAATTTTAAAAATAGTATCAGATTTAAGCTATTGCAAGATGTTAAAGGAGGTTGGATGAGAAATGTAGTTTCATCAGTACAGAAAGGTTCCAGGAGGAACTTCTTTTATCAATACAGTTTAATGCTCTTTCTGTGATTTATAGTCTAAGAGTTGCAAGCAGACATTGAGAAGTTGAGTGACTTGTCAAGGGTCACATAATCAGTAGTTATCAGAGGCACGACTTGAATCCAGGTCTTTTCTAAATCTATGGGCAACTGTCCAGCGAGTATATTACATAGTCTTTCTGTTTTGGAGCAAATATGCTTTTGTCCTGAGCTCCAAATAATCATTATCATTTGAAGATATTTCTGTTGAGGATATTACTATCCTCCTAATTAGCTAGATCTATAACCTTAGAGTCAAATTTAACTTTTTTTCTCTTCCTCCTCCATTGGGAATGTCAAGACTTGTCAATTCCACCACTTCAGAATCTCAATGATGGCATCATACTAGTTCAGAATAGAATTCCAATAACCTCCTAATTTATCCCTAATTTATCTCTGCTTCTAATCTCTTCCTTCTCTAGGAAATTTTTCACAATCCATCAAAGTAATATTATTAAGGTGAAAGGAGTACCCTTCAATGACTTCCTAACATCTCTAAAATAAAATTTAGATTCATCTATTTAGCATTTAGGACCTTGCTCAGTTTGACTCCAACATACCTGTAAATTGCACTCTACTTTTAAGATAAACTGTCATACTAGCTTTTCCCTAAACTCCCCATTTCATCTCCCATTTCTACATGTTTGCAGGAGATATTAACCCATAAGTGGAATGCATCTGATTTTCAACTTGCTTCCACTTCAGACCCCACTTCCTACTCCTAACCTTTTCAAATGTAGGATTTATGCATTCTTGATCATGGCTGACTTCCCAAGTCAAAGAAAGTTCAATCATCACTTGAACGGCTTAATTCATAGCCCATAATGGGTTCAGGGTAACTACCATAATAGTGTAATATTATTGATACAGCATACCTAACCTAATCTATTATCTAGTTTAAGGCATTTTCTACCTTTTCAGATTGCTCATGAAGTTCTCTTAGTATAACTCTCTTCTACATTTCAAGTATCATTGCTTTTCTAGGGTCCCTAGCAAGTTTTTCTATCCCAAGGGATCATGATAATGATTGTTTCCATATCCACCTACAGGTTGTTCTTTTGTCATCAGCAGTAACCTCTCTGGTAGAGAGAGGTCAAACACCTCCAGCGTTTGACAGGACTTTGAATGACTGATGGAATCTTATCATCTCTCAAACTCTTAAGTTCTCTATTTAGATAATTCCAGTTCTTGATATTTGTTCACTTAAGGTCAGGAAAAGATAAAAATAAAAGAAACAGAGGCATCATGTGCTCAATGACACATGGCAACTGAGGGAGATGTTGGAAAATTGTCTTTTCCTTCACCTGACTGCTCTGTCTCATTCAGTAATAAGAAGGAAAACAGAATGAGAGATCTATAAATTGTCCCTTTTGTATTTCATCTCATTTCCAGTTCAGGAACAGCTTAAATAATTGATTCTTCTCAATCCACAATCAATTAAAACATGTTTTATTATCCTACCTTACCTAGTGCATGATCACTTAGGGACAGAAATCAGCTCCCCAAAGATTCACATTCTGTATTGAAACTAGTTAGGAAATTGTGACTGCTCTGCATAATCTGCCAGCAAAGGCAAATCTGGCTATACTCTAAGGACTCTGGACTCATTGGTCTTTTCCTTTATTACAACACAGAGACCAGAAAATTTATTTTAGCAGAAAATCAGCACAGAAGAGGAAGGATTTTATCAGTGGTGCATACGCATGATAAAGACAGGAATGTGGATCAGTTGTAGAAACTAATGATCTTCCTTACTTAAACTTTTTCATCTTCTCCCCACTTCTTTTAAAGAAAATTTTGAATTTAACAAACAGCAAAGAAAATGAGCATTTTCATGTATATTGTAGAACAGAAGGGCATTATGCATGAAACTGTGAAATTCTATTATGTAGAGCTTGCTTTTCCTTTAAACTATGTAATAAATTCAACATTCAAAGCTGTCCTCCTTATCTGTGCTTCCTTCTGCCCTTCCTCTTGTTTGTGTCATTTTTTTTGTGGGGGAGAGGAATCATAATCTTAACTCTCTTCCCTTCCTACCCACCCTTGAATGTGAAGTAGAACCTCAGAGTTGCTTTAGCATGTATTTCATTATTTATTAATGATTTTTACATAAATTTTTTTCATTTAGGGATCCTAGATCTTATTTTGAAAATTACATAGTCATCCCTTTTGATCATATGTCAGTTGGAGAATGGCTCTTGTTCTTTCACATTTGAATCAGTTCCTTATATATCTTGGAAATGAGATCTTTATCAGAGAAAGCAAACCTTTTTTTTTTTAAAACCTGTTAGCCTTCTCCTTTCAATTTTTATGGCATTAGTTTTGGTATGCAAAAAACTTTAAGTTCTATATACCAAAACTTATGTATTTTATCTTCTGTGATCCCTTTGTACCTCATTTGGTTCAATAAGGTTAAATTATTTACATTTCAGTATGGGAAGATAATGCATATGACTCTTAAGGAGTTTATCATTATTTGGGTAGTTATAAGGATTCTATAAAGAGGGCATAGGAGTGAGTAAACTATGTTGAGATGGTCTAAAAACATGCATGGACAAGAAAAAGGGATGAACTGGGAGAGAGGAGAAGGGAAAGAAAGAATGGGGAAAATTATCTCATATAAAAGAAGCATGCAAGGAAACACTTCTACAGTGAAGGGGAAATGAGAGAAGCAAGTACCTGAATCTCATTCTCATCTGAATTGGTTCAAAAAGAAAGAATATATACACACAATCACTAGGGTTTAGAAATTCATCTTACCCAACAGTAAAGTAGGAGGGTAAGTGAATAAGAGAAAGAGAAGGATGGATAAAATGTAGGGTAGATCAAGGAAGGCCTTGAGTCTGAAGGGGAAGAGAGGACTTTGAAGATAAATTGAAACTCACTCATAAAACGGAAATGGATAACAGAATAGGTTAGTAACCAGAACCTACTGTGTTGTTTACAAGGAACATACTTGAAACAGAAAGACACACAGAGTTAAAATAAGGGTCTGGAGCAGAATCTATTATTCTTCAGTTGAATTAAAAAAGGCAGGGATAGCAATCATGATCATAGATAAAGCAAAAGCCAAAATAGACATAATTAAAAGAGATAGGGAAACTCTATCTTGCTAAAAGTTATCATAAACAATGAAATAATATCAATATCAACCAGTATGTACCAAATGCCATAGCATACAACTTCTTAAAAGAAAAGTTAAATGAATTACAGGAGGAAATAGTCAGTAAAACCTCAACTTTCCCAGAGCTAGATAAATCCAACCATAAAATAAATGAGAAAAAAAAAGGTGAAGAGATGAATATAATTTTAGAAAAGTTAGATATATCAGATCTCTGGGGAAAAAATGAATGGGAATAGAAAGGAGTGTACCTTTTTCTCAGTCATACATGGCACCTTTACAAAAATTAACCAGATATTAGGGGGTAAAAACCTCACAACCAAAAATTCATGATAATAGAAATATTAAATGTACCCTTTTCATGCCATTAGGGAATGAATATTATACTCAATAAAGAGTCACAGAGTGTAGATTAGAAATTAATCAGAAACTACATAATCTAATCCTAAAAATGGAATGGGTCACACAACAAGTAATAGAAACAATGAATAATTTAGTTAAAGGGTATGACAAGAAGGAGACCAACATACTAACATTTGTAGGATATGGTCAAAGTAGTACCTAAGGGAAATTTTATATTGCTGTGTTTGTATATCACTAAAAGAAAGATACAACAGATCAATAAATTGGTGGTGGAATGAGAAAAAAAAAGCTAGAAAAAGAACAAGTTAAAAATCCTCAATTAAATACCCAAATGGAAATACTGAAAATCAAAGGAAAAGAGATTAATAACATTGAAAGTAAAACAAACAAAATGAATGAATAAATGTAGGTGCTGGTTTTATGGAAAAAATAAAATAGATAAAATAAAATGTTCAATTTGATTCCACAAAAAAAGAAAATCAAATTACCTGTATCAAAAAAGGGTGAATATATCCATTATCAATGAAGATGAAATTAAAGGAAAAGTTTTGCCCAATTTTATGACAGTAAAACTGAAAGTTTAAGTGGAACAGATGAAAAGAAGTTAAATTTGTGAAATAATTTTATGGAGAGTAAATAGGCTAATTATTATGGGTGGCATCAAATTATCATTTCAGCTTGTTAACAAATTATTTTTCATGATTTAGTATTATTAATAGTAATTTCTATAATACATAGAAAATAACTTTTTAGTTATTTTAAATAGCTTTCATTTATTTTTTACACCTTTTAGAAACTCCAATACTAAATGAGATGTTTGTATCTTAGTGGACCTATAGAATATAAATAAATTTAATCAATGTGCTTGTTAGATTAATTAGAGGTCACGTTGAGGGATTTTAGAATCTAAAACATTATAATTAAATGTAAACATATTATAAGTGATATCCCAAGACTGTTATTAGAGGAAATAAAAGCCAGTTAGAATAAACAATGTTTTTGGCAGCTAAACACACATGGCTTTCATGTTGTATGACCGTTTGGTATGATCGTGCTGAATTTTCCAAGAAAAAATATGACTTGACCAATTGAATGCCCCCAAGTTATCATTTGCTATTCTAACCCTTGAATATTTCCATATCTACAAGTACTCTACCTTTCAGGGTTTTGCCAGTCCAATACCGGATGGCAAAACTCATGCAACAGAGAGCTAAAACCACAGAGCAAATGTTTTTGAATGCATGAATAATTTTCATGTGACTTGAAAGAATATGTAAAATTTAATGTGATTAAAATGTGAAAAACCTGCCTTGAAAATCCACTTAATAGTCTGAATCTGTTTTTATATTTTCATCTCCTCTTGAAGTGAATTAGAAACTAGGCTTTCCGCAAATTATTATGATCAGTAATAATTATTCATAACATATAATTATATAATAATTATAATTACTACTAGTAGTAGTAGTTAGCACATATAGAATTTGCTATGTGTCAGGCACTGGGGTAAGTGTTTTTTAATTATCTCATTTGAGCTTCAAATCACTGAGAGGTAGGTGCAATTATTATGCTTATTTTACAGTTGAGAAAACTGAGGCAAAATGAATAGAAGTGACTTGCCCAGGAAGTGTCTAAAGTTGGATTTGAACTCAGGTCTTCCTGAATTCAGACCCTATTCTCTATCCACTGCACCACCTAACTCGGCACTTAATGCCACATATAACTCACGTGTGCGTGTGCATTTGCACATTTGCACAAACATACATATATATGTATATATATTATATAATAGATATCTTATCAAAACACATATATGCATATGTCACATGAAAAATATAAATCCATTGGGAAATAATATTTTGTTCAGATCATTCTCTTCCCACAGAAAGTGAAGAGACCAATCAAAGCATTCACCAGTAGTGACAGATGTGCTTTTTGCCCCAGTCTCCTTTTTTGTAGCAGCAAATCATGCATCTGTGTAACTTCCAGACTAAGCACATGCGTGACAAAACAGCTCCGGTTCAGCCTATAGCCATACTGAACTATAGTAAGAAGAAAGAGAAAAGAGGCATCTTTGGGGATATGGGTGAAGGTGGAAGTCTGAGGACAGAGCTAAAAGCTATGCTACTGTGAGCAACAGCTTTCCATTACCATTGCCACCAATTGAATTCAGGCTCCTAGTCTATCACTCCTAGACTACTTTAATAGCTTTCTAACTATTATTCCTAAATCTAGTGTCTCCCCCTCTGATACAGCTTGCGTATCTCCATTACATAAATTTTCTTAACGTACAACTTCCATCACTGCATCCTCAAAAAACATCAATGTCTTCTCAATTCCCACCCACCCAGCCTCCACAAATCTAAATAGGCATCAGCAGCCAAGAATGAGAGTATAAATATAGAGAACAAATAGTGTAACACTGAGCACTCAAAGAATCAAATTCTATTTTAAAGTGAATCTGTCAGTTTAAGTCATGACCCCAAACATCTCCTTCAGCAATGTACGCCAGTGGTGTCAAACTCAAACAGAAACACACACACACACACATTTAATTAATACACTGATGTATTCAAATTGGATAAGAGTTACATTTTAATATGATTTGGACCATACTCTGGAATATTGTGGGACACGTGGTCAAAATGTAGTGACTCCTCTGGTGTGCAATGCCACTAAGGTTGGGCACCATAATCCCTGTGAATGATCAAATGAAAGCACTTTGGAAAAAGCTTAAAGTTATTGCTCAACACTTGAGCAATTATGGATTTTGATATTATATTGACAACAGGAAATAAATACTTATCCAGACCAAAAAAAAAAAACTAAAGCAAAACAATCTAAATTCGACAAGCTTTATAATTTTTGAGTCACAAGTTTCCAAGGTTTGTTAGTATTTATTAGGTTGACAAAGGAGCATCATTAGCTATTGTTCTAGTCGATTTTAGCATACTGTTAAGGATTTTAATAATGTGCCTTATACCCTAAGGAATGCTTGTGCCTTATGCATCTGTTCTGTATTTAGGGTTTCATTTATGAGTATTTTGTCACATTAGAAAAACCAAGCTATTTATAATAAAGATACCCCCTTTCCTCATAATGTCAAGAGACTATTTTGCAGTCTTGAAATGTCTCTTGCCCAGCATGAAGTATGAAAATTCCATGCCCCTTTCCTACTTTGATACTCGTCTTTATTTTCATTCCTAAACACTTATTTTCAAGCAACATTAAACATCAAAATAAAAGAATCAACATGACTGGTTTTCAGGCACCAGGGGTCTCTAAAGTGTGCCAGTTCAGCTGGAGGCAAGTCAAGGATCAGCAAGCAATGGAATAGCATGTTGAACAGACAAGGTGGCTCAATGGTTATGCTGAAGAACTACATAGACTGTGAAAGGTGGTTCTGCTTATGGTTATTGCCTCGATGAAGTAACAGGACTGTCCATTTGAAAACCAAATGAGAATCAACACATCTCATGTTAGAAAATGTCATTCCATTAGCAAATAATACGATCAGTACATATAGATATAGAAGGAGGAGAAAAAAAGAAATTGCTTGCACTTTTGTAGGCAGAGTTTGTTATTCTTTAGAAAAAAAACAAAATAAAACAGTAAAATGTAGAATTGCATGTTTGTGTTGTGTTGTTACCTTTATTTTCTTTATTATTATTTTTTTAAAAAATCATTCAGCTTGGATGAAGCAAGTGGGAAGATGCTGGATTAATTATTTAACTTTTAAGTTCCCTAAACTGACATCTTCAGAAGAAGGAAAAATCTGTCATAATTTAAATTGGATCAATAAAATAAAAAAAAAAAAGATATAGCACTGCACACTGCAAAAGTCTTATGGAATGGAAAGCAGAAATACCTAACTGTCCCATTACTTCATTTATCCCCTTCCTCACTCATACGTGTGTTCGTCCTTCGTTGCCAAAGAAGACAACGCCAATTGGAGAAATAATGACATGACTTGCGCTTGACTTTGTTTTGAGTGAGGGAGGGCTGTGCAGGTCACCAACCTCACTTCTCCTCCAGAGCCATCTGAAGCTAGTGACCAGATATTCATCAGGATGACTGGAGAAGGCCCAGGATGAGGCAATTAGGGCTAAGTGACTTATCCAAGGTCACACAGCTAGTGAGTGTCAAGTGTCTGAGGTGAGATTTGAACTCAGGTCCTCCTGACTCCTGCACTGATACACTATCCACTGCACCACCTAGCTGCCCCATTCCTCACTCATATACCAGGAGCAAAAACCTTTAGAGGTTTATGATTCAGGGTTCAACTGTGGTGGCCATTACTCCCTCCTCTCTTCTCCTCCCTTCCCCCTGCAGCAATGACTCAATTCTATTTCCTTCATGCCATAACCAGGTAGAAAATATTGCTTTTGTAATTTTTGTAACCATGAATAAGAAAAAAATGACACTAGACATCTATATGAGGATTGGGTAAGGAGGCTTGGGCCTAGTAGGAAGTAAAGGCAGTGGCACTGCAGAGATAGCTAGAAGGGAAGAGATATTTATGTTCAAGGGGAAAAAAAGGGGCTAGAAATTTGGACGTAATTACCTTCACATGGAGTTTATGCACAAGAGGAACTCCAGATAGCTCTCATACCTCCTGACTAGAAGAATACAAGGTGTTCACTCAGAGTGATGTGTGGGGGAAAGGATATGTTCCACAAGAATTGAAGGCACAGAGAATCCAGATGAAAGTTGGTAGGAATATAAAAATATGGCTAATTCACAAAACATCCAAGGGAGAAAGATTAGGTGGAAGCCTATCTCATAAGTATGTAATTTGAAATAGAGAGTTGTGAAGACTGAAGTAAAACTGAACAAATTTCAAAAGAGGCAATCATTCAATGAATAAATATTATACATTCATTGTAAATGAAAGTTTAATTCTCAATGAAAATGGAATTGATAATCATTGTTTTTACAAATTTCCCAGAGATCATAGACTATAACCTCAAAAAACTGCATAATAAATTAAATAAGTATTTTTAAAAAGACGTCCATATAGAAATGAAATCATAATTTTGGCATGAAAAAACAGAAATAAATAAAATAAGCAAAAGAGTAGACAACTTAAAATATACTACAGAGAGCCTATTCAAAGTACTAGAGCTGAAAAGAGTAATCACAGATTTAGAATGCAAAACCTCAAAAATGGCAGGATTTCAATTACAAACAACAAATTTTGCAAGCCTCCAGAAGAAAAGTTGTCAGTCGTAAAGCATGAGGACCACTATGAATTCAATAATTTTTATTTCAAAGTGCAAGAAAATTGAATAGAAGATTTTTTTTATATTACCTTCAAGACATATCTATAATATAAAGAAACGTGTAAAATGAAAATAAAAGCAACATTGTATAGTACTTTAAGATTTACTACATGGTTTATATATTTGACCTTTAAAAAAGTCTGCAGTTGGCAATTTTATTATATTAATTTTACAGATGAGAAAACTGAGATAGGTTAGGTCAAACAGCTAGTAATTATCTGAGAAAGGATTTGAATCAGGTTTTTCTGACTCCAGGTCTGAGGCTATCATTCATTATTCCACTTAGCTTCTTGATTAAATGACTGGAAAAAATATTATGCATTAAGTGATTACAATAAAAAAGCAAGAATTATCAATATGATATTAGACAACTATAAAATGATATAATATCAAAAAGGCCATATAAGGTAATGAAATATTTCAAAACATTATAAACAAAGAAACAATGTCATTATTCAATGTATATGTAACAGAAGGCATAACATCTATATTGATATAGGTGATAAAAATTGGATAAAATGCAAAAAGACATAGATTGCAATAAAATAATTGCACAAGATTCAATAATCTCCTAGCAGTGCTGGGTAAATATAAACATATATAAAGATAAACAAAAAAACAGCTGCACAAATTGCTCAAGTTACTTTGGAAAAGCAATGGTGACTGGTGAATGAGATGTCAAAAAATATTCATATACTTAACATAAAATAGCAATTGCACAAATACAGACCACATAGAAAATATCAAAAAAAATTTAAAAGAAACATTACATAACCTTAAAATCTACAACACAGTAAAATGTTAATTAATGCAAGGAACATGAGAAAGAAAACAAGCAAAAAAGAAAACATAATAACAAAATCTTAAATAATAGTGTAAATAAATCATCAGCATTCTAATATCTCACAAACAAGACCCTGCAAGAAGACATAGCAAAAGATACCTCACTTAAAATAACTCTAGAAAATATAAAATACCTGGAAATATACTTCACAAAATAAATGCAGGAATCATATGAAAAAATATTAAAAACTTTTCATACAAGTAAAATCACATTCAAATAAAATGAGAAATATTAATTATTCACGGGTAGGCAGGACAAATATAACAAAAATGACAATTTTACCTAAACAAATTTTTATATTCAGTCCCATCCAAATTAAATTACCACTTTTTTTTAGTGATTAGAAAAATAATAGCAATTACTTTAAAAGAACAAAAAATCAAGAATTTTAAAGAAACTAAGAAAAAATTCAGAGGAAGTAGGTTTATCAGTATGAGATCTTAAACTATATTATACGGCAGTAATTTTCAACACTATCTGGTCCTGCCTAAGAAGTTAAAAGTTAGATTAGCAGAACACAGTAGATACACAATTTACTGCAGCAAATGAGTATTGTAATGTTATATTTGACTAGGGGAAAGACAAGTTTTCTGGATAAGAATTCATTATTTGGTAAAAATTGTTGGGAAGACTGAAAAGCACTCTGGCAGAAATTGGGTATAGATCACTATCTTACACCATTTACCAAGATAAGGTCAAAAAGGACACATCACATAACCTAGATATAAAGAGAAATTATACAAGAAAATTTGAAGAACATGGAACATATTCTTCTATCAGAATTATGGATAGCTAAACAATTTATGAATAAGCAATTTGAGGGGTGACATGGAAAATTTTGACTGCATTATATTAAAAACTTTTTATGCAAATAAAACAAATGCAACCAAAATCAGAAGGAAAGCAGAAAATTGGGGGAAAATTATATAGATAGTTTCCCAGATAAAGATCTCATATCTTGAATATATAAAGAACTTTGTCAAATCTGTAAGAATAAGTTATTCCCCAATTGATAAATGGCCAAAGGATAAACAGGCAGTTTTCCAATGAAAAAAGTAAAAACAATTTATAGCCGTGAAAAAATGCTCTAAATCATTATTGATTAGAGAAATACAAATTAAAACAACTTTGAGATATAATTTTATACCTATCAGTTTGGCTAACACGATTGAATGGGAAAGTGACAAATTTTGGATGAATGTGGATTAGTGGATCTGTTAACTGATTCAACTGTTTTGGAAAACAATCTGGAATTATGTCCAGAGATTTATTAAACCGTCTATACTCTTTGACCCAGCAATACCACTAGTAGGTCTATTTCTGAGGATAATTGGGGAAAAAGAAAAAGAGTCTCTATGTTCTAAAATATTTATAGCAACTCTCTTTGGGGTGGCAAAGAACTGGAAATTGTAGGAATACCTATCAGTTGGGGAATGACTGAACAAGTTGTGATATATGACTGTGATGGAATGCTACTGTGCTGTAAGAAATGATGAGCTTGTTTATTGCAGAAAAACATGGATAGATTTGCACAAAATAATAAGTGAAATAAGCCCAACCAAAACAATGTCATATGCAGTAAGAGCAATATTGTTTTAAGAACTTTTAGACAAGTCATTTTGACTATTATAAATATCTAAATTAATTACAAAAGGACCTATGACAAAAGACACCATTTGCATCGAGAGAAAGAACTGATAAATAGAAGTTATGTATAGAATGATTTTACATGTGTGTATATAAAAATACACACATGTGTATATGTATACATGCCTATCTATTTATCTCTCTATCATCTATCTGTCCATCCATCCATGCATATATCTATCTGTCTATCCGTCATCTATCCACACACATTTGTGTCTAGTGGTAGCCATTTCTAGGATATAGGGAGGGAAGAAAAAAGAGATAAAAATTACACAATAACTTTATTATAAATTTAAAAGGAATAGCAAGTTGTACACAATACATTTACAGTTTCATACGCAATCATCCTTTTTTTGTTCTATAAAGTTATTTCATAAATAAAAATGTTGTAGAATAAAGGCACATCAAAAAAACACATAGTTCAAAGAATTAATAACCACATTGAATATATTAATAGTAATAAAAATGTGACAACCCACCAAAATTTTTGAGTTGCAGCTAAAATAGTCCTTATGACCATATTTCTTAGAAATTAATTACTCAAACAGAACAAAGAGCAAATGTATTGAACATTCAACTTGATTTTTGAAAATGAACAGTTTAAGAAACCAGATAGACAAGCAAAAATAGAGAAACAAATGTAAATGAGAGGGAAAACTTGTTAAAGCTTTTTAAAGCAATTTAAGAGTGACAAGAGATATCAGAGGTCATATAATCCAATTCATACTTGAAAGAAATCCCCAGAATAATTTACCTTACAAGTGTCCATCCCATCTCTATTTGTAGCCTTTAAAAAGATAGGGAAATTAAGAATTTGCAGTGGAATCGATTTCACTTTTAGAAAATTGTAGGCACTTCTTTCTGACATCAAACCCAAATTAGCATTTTTGCTGACTTTGCCATCTGAAACATAACCCAGTAAGTCTGATCCCTTTCCCAGATGATAGTCCTTAAAATACATGAAGATATCTGTTATATTCCTCTTGTGACTTTTCCTTCCTAATCTAACAATGTCCAGTTCTCTTAATTGATTCTAATTTGGCAGAGACTAAAGTCCCTTCAGTAGTATCAGTTGCTTTCCTCTAGATACTCTCTAATATTCACTGTCCTTCTTAAACTGTAATGCCCAGAACTATATATAATACTCCAAATAAAATCTGATAAGGGCAAGGTACAATAGGTCTATCATCCCCCTATCCCTAGAAGCTATGTCTTTATAGTAACTTTTGGGACTGCTAAAGAGCATCATTGCTTTATATTTAAGTTGCAGTCTAATAAAATCCCTAGAGAATTTTTAGAATTTCAGTCGTCATACCTTCCTTGACTGTGCTTGTGAAGTTCATTTTTTTGCACCCCGTTTTAGGGTTACATTTTTCTGTATTGAATTTTTCCTTATTAGATCCAGCCTAATATTCTATCACAATCATTTGCCACAACTTTTTATTCATTCCTCAAATGATGAGCCTCCCCTCAATTTCTGATTCTTTGCCACATGAAAAGAACTGCTATAAATATTTGTGGACTCTTTATTCTTCATTATTAACAAGTATATCTTAATATGAATTCCCAAAACTTTAAGAGACTGAACCCACTCTACTTATTATGTATCTTGTTATTTAAAAAGATTACATGATGATCTTTGTGCAGATTATACCTATGTAGAATGCCATAAAATGCCATAAACTTGGATAGGAAAACAGAGAACCTTTTTTTAGGCAGAAAAGAAGAATGAAATAGAAATTTTCTCACTGTGGAATATTTCCATAGACTTCCCAGTCATATTAACTTTTGAGATTATTAATACCTGTTATATATTATCAAAATTGCGTGGAAGTCATGCATGTATCTATGTATCTCTCATTTGTTTCTATGCCACACACACACATATATATATATACATATATGTAGTATATATTACCTACTATGAATGTATTGTATCCATATGCAGATACATAAAACTTCAATTATTAACAGACTGGTTGTTTCGTTCTCTTAAAAACATTCTAAAAAAATTCTTGACTTCCTTTGTCAACAATTTCTCCCAAAAAATAGAAGTGATGACTCAAACAATTCCTCTGGACCAAACTATGAGAAATAAGGAAGAATATGTTAATGAATTACAAGTCATTGATTCTTTGGTAGAAAATGCTTATGACACTCTAAAACTTATAATAACCATATAGGGCAACTCTGGAAATTGTCAGAAACACATCCGAGAAAACTAGAAAGCAGATTTCTAAAAGTGCATGGAAAAGGTAAATATGAATACAAGACTAGAGGCTCTGAAAGGCATTGCTTTGATCATAACATCTCAAGCATTAAATTCTAATCATATAGTCATGAATGAGGAAGAAAGGAAAGAGGTCTAGAGAGATCAAAGTGGCTTCAAAGGAGCTTCTCTGATGAGTGTGTGTTCAAAAAGATGGAAAGAGGGCCCTATAGCCAAGGAATCTTTTTTAAAAAGGAGTCAGGGATGTCATGGATAATATCATGAAGACAAAAATTCCAGATTGAGCCAAGACTTGTGAAAATAAGAATACCTTTTCCCATCCTCTCCTGCCCCCCAAAAGTCTTTTAAAGGTTATTCAGGGAAGAAAGGAGAAGCAGGAAGTGGTACACCAATTATATGTGATATATAACAAAAATGGTGGATGTCAATACCCAAGAAAATAATGAAGTTATTTGAAACATGAGAGATATCAAATTTTAATTTTTATCATGTCAGGGAAAGATTAGATTTATTTCATTTATTATCAAAAGGCATCAAGTAGAACCATCAGATGGAGTTATAGGGGAAGAGAATTTGCCTTGAAAATGGAATGAGTTGCCTCTTCCTTTTTTTTTTTTTTTGGTTCCTGGCAGTATTCAAATAGAAATTTTTGGGGGGTGATATTATAAAGGTGATTTAATAAATCAGAAATTTGAACTAAATATCACCTTAGGCTCCTTCCAATCCTACCGTCCCTTGATATTTATGCAAATTTGCCACTGTTTCATTAGACTCTTCTATTTAGTCAAATTTGGTCCCCCAAACACTTTGCTCATTGACTCCTTCTTTCCTTTCCTTATGCTATCACTCCATACAGAGAGTTCTTACTCCTTTCTATTCCTGGAAATTCCACTCCTTTGGGAATTAGATTAAACCACACATTTTCTATGAAACCTCTAATCACACCAGGGCACATTTCATTCTCTTTTTTGAAAATCTCTACAGTTGTTATGGTAATGACATATAATGTTCATTTTCAAGGTAGTATCTAACTCACTTTTCCAATTTGTGATTTGAGGAGATGTAAGGGTAAAATATTGACCACCTTCTTCCTGTATCCCTATATTGGATATTGGAATTAGAATCAGAATCATCCACTACCAAAGTCAAGTGGGATCCTACAGTGAGTAACAAATAATTCTATCCCCATTTGTGGATTTAGAAATTGAGACTCTGAAGAGTTCAGTGGGGAGGCTATTTCTAGGTCATGGCTAAGAAATGTTCAAGTCAAGATACAAACCCTGGTCTTTTGACTGGAACATTATTTATGTGTTTTCTAGGCCTTTCCATCAAGTAAAAAAGGCTAAATTTTTTACATTTGGACAATTCAAATGTCCACTTTTATCCAATGAATGAGCCTAAGAACAGTGTATCCAATACAATCAACCATTAGTTTCTCCAGACTAGAAGGAAACAGCTAAGTTGCTCAGTAGATAGAGCACTATGTCTAAAGTCAGGGATTTATTTTTGTCCAGTTGTTTCAGTCCTGCCCATCCAACCATTCTGGAGAACAGTTTGGAACCATGCCCAAAGGGCTACAAAAATGTGCATACCCTTTGACCCAGCAATATTGCTACTAGGACTGTATCTTGAAGAGATTATAAAAATGGGAAAGGGTCCCACATGTACAAAAATATTTATAACAGCACTCTTTGTGGTTGCCAAGAACTGGAAATCAAGGGGATGCCCATCAGTTAGGGAATGGCTGAATAAATTATGGTATATGAATGTAATGGAGTACTATTGTGCCATAAGAAATGATGAACAAGAAGACTTCAGGGAGGCCTGGAAGGACTTATATGATCTGATGCTGAGCGAAAGGAGCAGAACCAGGAGAACTTTGTGCATGGCAACGACCACAGTGTGTGAGAGTTTTTTCTGGTAGACTTGGAACTTCATAATAATGCAAGAACTTACTAAAAAAAAATACTGTTGTGGTATTCTAAGGTAAAATGTCTTCCACACTCAGAGAAAGAAATATAGAAGTCATCCACAGAATGTAGCAGATCATGTTTGTATGTGTGTGGGTTTTAGTTTATTATGTTTTGATTTGTTATATGATATCTTCCATTTATTTTAGTTCAACTACATAGCATGACTATAGTGAAAATGGACTCAATAGTAACGTATATGGAGAACCTATACAGAATTATATGCTGTCGCGGGGAAGGAGAGGAGTAGTAGGGGAAAGATGTGGGGGGGATAAAATCTTAATTTTAAGGAAGTGATTGTAGAACACTAAAAACATAATAATAAAAAAAAAACAACACCAAAAAAGAATTATTTGTACTATCAAGCTCATGTGGTTGTTGTATTAGAAGTTCTTTATACAGCATAAAATAAACATGGATTCACATATCTAATATTTTATAATTAGAATAAGTGCTCTCATCTTATTGCATTATTAGTGTACAGTAAAGTGAGTATGATAATCCAATTATTAATTGTAAATTATGGATAGATTATATTTTATTATTTTTTAAGATACACTCATATATGTCAACTAAAATCTGTCATTTTGTGAGAGGCAGTGTGTTGTAATAGAAAGAGTTCTAGAGAAAGGTTGGACTTAGGTTCAAATCTGCGACACTAAAGAAGAACAGAAAGCCAATGAGAGAAATTTTTGGTGGTTGAGGGAGGGACTTTTTCTGCATATAGGCAACAAGCAATTTGGACTGCTTAGCATCACAGAATCTTAGCTAGAAGGATTTCACAGACCACCTGGTTGAACTTTTATCTGAATATAAATGGGCACTATGACAGATTCAAACAGTGGTCACCCATTCTTTCATTGAAAAGCTTCATTCATACCACTAAGCCTGGATTAATATTTTTGTTCTCAACAAAATGGTTTAGGTATCTATCTGAGAAATTTCTTCATCACTAGAGGATATAAGCACTCTAAATGTGTGTTGAAGTTGATAGTAATAAATTAGGCTTATTTTAAAAATAAGTGTTCTATTATTTTTTTACTGAGGGCTCGGAGGCTATAAAATGTAGCCTATAAAAATGAGAAATACTTTTCAAATAAATACCCTAATTCCAGGTGCTTTCTACCATTAAAAACATCACTTCTTTTAGAAAGTAAGTTCTCATTGTTTCCAATTTGGCAGTTCTGGCAAATATCAGCATTTTGCATAGGAAATGTCTGATATATGTTGGTGAAATTCAGTCACACCACTGACATATATATTTTAAATTACATCCAGAAGAATATAGACAATTCCATTTAAGGAATTTCATGACTCTTGAATTGATAAAGTAGACAGTTCTTTCAGAGGAGATCACTTGACTTTTGGGATTTTGAATTATTGGCATGACTGGTGACAAAGATTAACTTATTTCCAAATTCAAGTCTGAGACTGAAACTTCATATACTGTTTTGTCACAGTTACAAGGTACCCAGAAATTCATTGCTGCTACTTCTAATAGCTTCTTTTCTCTTATCATTTACCAAGCTTTGTAAACAGAATTAGGCCTCACTCTCAAGCTTGAGCCCCTAACCTCACTCACCTTACCCTTAAGATATTTTTACTGAAAGATATTTATTTTATGATTGATGTCAAAAGGAAAATAGGCTGTACTAGATGAGATTTCACTTTACCAACAGCATTTCAAGAGTGCTTTTATTTCACATGTTTAAAGATACCTGTTTCAGTCTTAAGATCACAGGAACATCAAGACTTTGGGCTGAAGGGACTGAGACATCATCTCCTCCAACCTATGCCCAGCAAGGACTTTGCTCTCCAGTATTCCTGATAAGGTGCCCTCTAGAATGCCTCCTAATGATCGGGAACTCATGAGCTAACTCAGCCTTTCTGAGTTCTAATTTTCTTCAGCTATAAAATATGATAATTCTTGTGCTACTTCCTTCAGGGTTGTTATGAGAAAAGCACTTTAAAAAACATATTAGCCTTAATTATTATCATTTATCAGTATCATTTTGTTTCACTGGTAACCTAGAGATGTCGGAAAATTGAGGAAGGCTTCCAGAACATTGGATGGACAACCTGTGAGAACATACTGGAGAATATAGACAAGCATTAGATTGGATGGACAGTTGGCTGGTCTCCCTGCTCTAGTTACAACTCACTTCAGTCCATCCTGAACTCATCCATCAAACTAATCTTCCTAAAGTGCAGATCTGGCCATGCCCCCCCACATCCTCATCCAACGACCTTCTGTGTCAAGCTCCAGGATAAAATGTAAAATCTTGTTTTGGGCATTTGAAGCTCTTCACCCTCCTCCATACCCACTTTTCCAGTCTTCTTACACCTTAATACCCGCCCCATATACTCTGCAAAATAGTGAAACTAGTGACTCTGATGCCCATTGCAAAATCTCCTCCATCTCTAGACTCTATCTCTATCTCTAGCATGTTCCAGTCACATGACTGGAATATTCTCCCTCATCATTTCTTCCTCCTGGTTTCTTTCTAGTCCTAGCTAAAACTTCATTTTCGACAAGAAATCTTTCCCAAGGGGAGGAGCCAAGATGGTGGAGTAGAAAGATACACATATGTTAGCTCCTAACCCACAGCCCATAAAATACCTGTAAAGAAGAACTCCCAACAAATTCTGGAGCAGCAGAATCCACAGAACAACAGAGTGGAGGAGATTTCTGTTCCAGAGAGACCTGAAAAACCAACATAAAAGGTCCGTTGCACACTGGACCCAGAGCAGAACCCAGCCCTGCCTTGGCTGCATGGCACCAAGAGGAGCAGATCTGAGAAGGCTTCAGGGATGGAATCTCCAGCAGCCACACAGGTCCCTCTTCCCACAGACACCAAAGGTCAGTGAGAGGGTCTTTTCTGCTAGCTGAAAGGGGAGTGGGGTGTCTCCATAACTTAGGCCCCCTTGGGAGGCAGCAGTGGAGGCAACAGCAGACAGGGGCTCCCAAAGCAGACGGGGCTTGGATCCATTATTGAAGATCTCCACATAAACCCCCTGAGGGAACTGAGCCCCGTGTGGTGATCCTGCCCCCACCTGACCACCCAAACTTAACCTCACACTGAATAACAGCCTCTCTCTCACTGAAAGCCCTGAGACTAGGGAGCAACATTTGAATCTCAGCACCCAAGCACTAGCTGAGCGGACTAGGAGGCAAGGTGGTGGACAGGAATCTCAGAAGTCAAATAACTGGCTGGGAAAATGCCCAGAAAAGGGAAAAAAAATAAGACCATAGAAGATTACTTTCTTGGTGAACAGATATCCCCTCCCATCCTTTCTGATGAAGAACAATGCTTACCATCAGGGAAAGATATAGAAGTCAAGGCTTCTGTATCCCAAACATCCAAAATAAATATTCAATGGGCTCAGGCCATGGAAGAGATCAAAAAGAATTTTGAAAATCAAGTTAGAGAGGTGGAGGAAAAACTGGGAAGAGAAATGAGAGAGGTGCAAGAAAAGCAGGTCAACACCTTGCTAAAGGAGAATGCTGAAGAAAATAACACCTTGAAAACTAGGCTAACTCAATTGGCAAAAGAGGTTCAAAAAGTCAGTGAGGAGAAGAATGCTTTAGAAAGAAGAATTATACAAATGGAAAAAGGAGGTTCAAAAGCTCACTGAAGAAAATAGTTCTTTCAAAATTAGAATGGAACAGATGGAGGCTAATGACTTTATGAGAAACCAAGAAATCACAAAACAAAACCAAAAGAATGAAAAAATGGAAGAGAATGTGAAATAACTCATTGGAAAAACAATTGACCTGGAGAATAGATCCAGGAGAGACAGTTTAAAAATTATGGGACTACCTGAAAGCCATGACCAAAACAAGAGCCTAAACATCATCTTCCATGAAATTATCAAGGAAAACTGCCCTGACATTCTAGAACCAGAGGGCAAAATAAGTATTCAAGGAATCCATTGATCACTGCCTGAAAGAGATTCAAAAAGAGAAACTCCTAGGAACATTGTGGCTAAATTCCACAGTACCCAGGTCAAGGGGAAAATGTTGCAAGCTGCTAGAAAGAAACAATTCCAGTACTGTGGAAATACAATCAGGATAACACAAGATCTAGCAGCTTCTACATTAAAGGATCGAAGGGCATGGAATAGGATATGCCAGAAGTCAAAGGAACTAGGACTCAAACCAAGAATCACCTACCCAGCAAAACTGAGTATAATACTTCAGGGGAAAATATGGTCTTTCAATGAAACAGAGGACTTTCAATCATTCTTGATGAAAAGACCAGAGCTGAAAAGAAAACTTGACTTTCAAACACAAGAATGAGAAGAAGCATGAAAAAGTAAACAGCAAAGAGAAGTCTTAAGGGACTTACCAAAGGTGAACTGTTTACATTCCTACATGGAAAGACAATATTTGTAACTCTTGAAACTTCTCAGTATCTGGGTAGTTGGTCGTATTGCACACACACACATACACAGATAGAGAGCACAGAGTGATTTGAATAGAATGGAATAATGTCTTAAAGAAATGAAATTAAGTGGTGAGAGAGAAATGTATTGGGAGGAGAAAGGGAGAAATGGAATGGGGCAAATTATCTCTCATAAAAGAGGCAAGCAAAAGACTTTTCAGTGGAGGGAAAAAGAGGGGAGGTGAGAGAAAAACATGAAGTTTACTCTCATCACATTCGACTAAAGGAAGGAATAAAATGCACACTCATTTTGGTATGAAAACCTATCTTACAATACAGGAAAGTGGGGGAGAAGGGGATAAACAGGGTGGGGGGATGATGGAAGGGAGGGCAATGGGAGGAGGGAGCAATTTGAAGTCAACACTCGGGGAGGGACAGGATCAAATGAGAGAATAGAAGCAATGGTGGGCAGGATAGGATAGAGGGAAATCTAGTTAGTCTTACACAACATGACTATTAAGGAAGTCATTTGTAAAACTACACAGATATGGCCTATATTGAATTGCCTGCCTTCCCAAAGGGAATGGGTGGAGAGGGAGAGATGAAGAGAAGTTGGAAGTCAAAATTTTATGAACAACTGTCCAGTATTGTTCTTGCTACTAGGAAATAAGAAATACAGGTAATGGGGTGTAGAAAGTTATCTGGCCCTACAGGACAAAAGAGAAGATGGGGACAAGAGAAGGGAGGGATGACAGAAGAGAGGGCAGATTAGAGATAGGGAAAATTAGATTGCTTGGTGTATTGGGGTGGGGGGAGGGGACAAATGGGGAGAAAATTTGGAACCCAAAATTTTGTGAAAATGAGTATTAAAAGTTAAATAAATAAATTTAATTAAAAAAATAAATAAATTTACATGTAAAAGGTGAATTATCTGGTTGCCAAAAGAAAAGTCATGTACCCTTCTAATAGATAAAGTTCATATTTAACAAAAAAAAAAACACCTTTCCCAATCCTCCTCAATAAAGCCTTTCCTCTGTTAATCATTTCTAATTTATCTAATTTATTAATCTATATCTAACTTGCACAGAGTCTCTTGCATATTGTCTCCTCTCCTTAGATTGTGAGCTCCTTGATAACACCAACTGTGTTTTTGTTTTTTGTTTTACCTTTCTTTGTATCCCTTATGCTTAACTTAGTGTCAAGCACAATACTAGACTTGGAACCAAATTCCTATTTCCTGTTCAGCCCTTCGCTAGAGTAAATATGAAAGATGTGGGAGTTATTGTGCTCATTTTACAGTTGGGACAAATGAAACTCATAGAGGCGGTTACTTGACCAAGGTCATTCAGATGTTGTTGTGAAGAAATTATCAGGCATGTATCGATTTCTCTGACCAAGCACTGAACAGAATCCTGAGAAAATGTAACTCTGGAATGATTTGAAGGAAGTTGATCATTAGATCATTAGAAAAATCCAAACTTTATGGACCTTCCCTAGCTATATCCTCAGAGTGGAGGACTCTGGCCTGCCAAGGATCAGAATGATAGAACTGTGGGAGCCAAACAATGAATGGCTAATGGGCAAGAAAATACAGGAGGAAAGAGGTGGGTTAAGGAATATAACTGGAGGAGTATTGGAGAAATGCCACATTTATTTGTTTTATAGACTGGGCTAAGGGAGTGAGGAAGGAGATGTTTCTTGTTTGTTTTGTTATATGGACTTAGGGGTCTGACTAACTCTTTCTGCCTCCAGTAGCAATGTGTCCTATTGTTCTACCTTTCTCCAACCAACTATCTTCCAAGAGAAGGAGAGAAACTCATGGAAAGAAGGAAAGAAGACTCCTCTCTCTATTGCCCAGAATAATGGATTGGTGATGTACTTGTAGCCCATTGAGATAGGTATACAAATAGAGATACATGTGATATACACACATGCACACACTTGTGTATGTATACACACATCCACACGTATATGTGTACATACAACACCTACATTTTATATATACAAAAGCACTCTGCACATATATATATGTATATTACACACATATTCACACATACACATATATATATTTCTATCTCTCTACAGGTGTATACATTGTGTGTATATATTTCTATATCACAACTGAATAGCAACAAATGAGATAACATGTAAGGTACCTTAAAGCACTATAGAAATACTGGGTTGCTATTATTTATTGTTGGTTATTATTATTACTAGGCTATTATAATATTATTATAGCACAGTATTCCAGAGAACTTAGATCTCTCTCTCTTTCTCTCTCTTTCTGTTTGTCTCTCTCTCTGTCTCTGTCTCTTATACACACACACACATACACACACATGTCTTTTGATATATATATATATATATATATATCATGCATGTCTTCCTTTATCTAAATCAAACATTGGTAGATTTCACCTTATTTTCAATTATTTACATACTTATTGGTATTCATTGTGTCTTTGGTATCAGTTTGAACATGCGTCACTAAGCTTAGATTGGTAAGGGCTTTACTTGGATCTCATTCCCAGTGTATATACTTGCAAAGAAAAAATGAAAATACTTGTGTTTTAGAAAATTATTCTTATACATAAATTCAGAAACTGACACTTACTACCAGTGTAGCCTTGGGCAAGTCACTTAACCTTAACCTCAGTGGACCTCTATTTCCTCTTCTCTAAAATGAACGGTGTGAATAGTTGACCTCAGAGGTTCCTTCCAGTTATAAGTCAATAATCTTATTGGCCTGCTATGAACTTTTAATTTTACCAGCTCATTGAAAGTTAATATTGTGAAGTGACTAGGACTCTATATTTAAAGCCAGAAAGGTCTAGGTTTTAGCCTTCCTATAGTCTTAGTTTCCACCTCTATAAAAATGGGGATAATAATAGTTATCCCTTCTACATCACAAGGTTTAAGGAGGTAGCTCTCCCAGAATCTGGAAAATCTGCACAAAAAATTTGACCCTCCCTTCATACCAGAGAAGTCTGAAATAATATATTAAAAGATAAAGTATCTTGATATCATATGATACTATACATATATTTTCTGCACTTTTGAGTTGCTAAACTTTTTCTGTGTTGTCTGCTGACCTTTGCATGTTATCTGAAGCTTTTTCTGCAAAACTTTCCCAATATTTCCATTTAATTTCTTATGCGGACCCATGATATGTTAAAACTGTAATGGGGAGGTCATGACTGTGGAAGGGATAGCTGCATCTGAATTATTGACCTTATAAAATTGTTTTATGGAACAAACAGAGTAATGTATTTAGTGTTTTGTAAGTCTTAGAGTTGTATTTATTATTGCAAATTTACTAGACACATTAAGCTATTGAAATTCATTTGAGACCAAAGAAATGTATATATTCATGTTTTATTATAAACTTTGATTTCATTTAGATTCAGTGACCTGAGCTAATTTTCATGGATGCTTTAAATCTGAATTCTTTTATTATATATCAGTATGAACATACCATTCTTTCTCTTAATAGATGAGTATCTTTGTTCAAGAATATTATAATTGTCTCTCATCCACTAGCTTTTCAATTTGAAACATTTACCAGCAGCACCACAAGCATATGAATTGGTGAATAACATCACCTTCTAACCTCCAGTTTATTAATACTGGTGGTCGTGACATTCTCCATATCCTCATTCACTTCTCATGTCTGCTTACTGAGCACATGTTCCTGAGCCAATTTCTAGTCCCTTGACTACCTTATATGTACAAATATCACTAATGGAATCAGTTGTCTGTGGATGGCCTGATTCCAGCTGTTTCTGTCTTTTCCATCTCTTTTGTTGGGACTTGTTTTTTTCTAATATATTTATTTTGTATTTAATCTTAACTGTATTCTTTATTTTCCCATCCTTCCCAGGTTTCTACTGTAATTGCCATAAATACATTTTAAAAAATTTGATTCAAAACCACTTACTTAAACACCAGCTGCTGTGTTAGAGACACATATTTAGGACATAGAAAAGCAAAAATAAAACAATTCCTGCCAACAAGTTGCTTCACCTTCTACCAAGGGAGTATAACCTACACGCAGGTAGGTAGTATAAGCTGCTTACATAGGGAGATACCAGGAAATCTGAGGGAGATATCATAACAATGAGGGCTTGTGACTCTCAAAGGAAATTAGGGATTCTGAGGAACAAAAAAGAAGTGCATTCCAGTTGGGGGGATGAGGGTGCTACATTCAGTAATGAAGAAAGGTAGACAGTAGATGGAATGTTGGGTTGGATGACTCTGGTCAAGTCACTTTTGTTTCTTAGTGACTCAAGGAACTCTTCAAGGCTATAATCAATCTATCAAGTATGTTCTAAGTATTAGAATTAGATGTCTGACAGGGTCTTAACATAAATGTCAGGAACTATGCTAAGCACTGGGGATAGAAATACAAGAAATGGACCAATCATTTCTCTTGAGTATACAGTCTGTAAAAGTATGTGTACCTGTACCTGTACATATTGTACATCTAGCTATCTATATATAAGTGACAGAGGTGTTGACTTGTAATGGTTAAAATAAAGTATCTCATCTGAAGCCAGTATTTTCTGGTGAATGTTTAACAACTGTCTCTCCAACAAATACATTTATTCAAGACATAATTTTAAATTTAATCTGCATTTTAAACATTTTGTCCATCACTTTCTTAAGTCTAGATAATCAAGAAAATAGTTACTTAACTCTTGACTTGTAATGTTTGCTGATTTTCAAGGCATAAATGTTCACATAAGAAATTTAACAATCTGCTCTCAAAAGCTGAGTTCTAGCATGCCCCTTAAACCTAATAAATGTGTATGTTGTAGCTAGGGCTCCTTGATCTTAGAAGATAATTAGAAAACTCTTTAAGTGAATATTTATGAACATGCATACAGCATCATAAATACTACATATATATATATATATATATATATATTTTTACCTATTTTAAAGAATTGTGTGTTTGTTTCCAAATGAAAATGATTCCATTTATCTCTGATACATATGCCATACACATTCACATTATACATATTTTTCTCTAATTATTTTTCCTGAGTCTTTATGTTTCCAAATGAAAGCAGCAACTCAAGGTATGAATTACAAGAATTGTACAAGTTCAAGCAATCACAGGATCTAGATCTCAGAGACTTTAGCAATTATCTGTTCCAACTAGCCTATAGTACAGATGAGGAAAGTGGGATGCCATTTTTTCAAGGTAACATAGTTAATAAGTATTATAGACAAAATTCTAAGTCTATATCTCAGCTGTCGTTTTTCTGAACTTCATCTAATACACAGTGTAATATAGGGGAAGTCTATTACTTTAAACTCAGGCAAGACACTTCTACTTCCCTAGACCCCAATTCCCTGCTCTGTAATGTGAAGGGTTTGGAATACATATCACCTTGGCCCTTTCCAGGTCTATAGTTCTGAGATTTGATGGTTTAAAAAAACCCTGAAAACTGCATTTTGAAGTACAAAATCTATGATGTTAGTTTTTTGGTTTTTGCCTCGCTTGTTTCAAAGATGTTCATCATCAAATCAATTATTTGTCACATCTTGCACACAGTAGGCATCTAATGAATGCTTTTTGAATTGAGTTTGTCACTAATACATTAGTGATAGTATATTTAAGTTGCCTCATTAGTGTAAATTGCCTCAGAAGTAGCAGATCTTTTAAAGTCCTTGGTATGTACTTGGTCTATTTGTGAGCAAGTGTTTAGTGCTAGATAAAGACTTGAATCTTAGAGGCAAAGCAATATTTTCCAACAAAACTTAATACTCTTGCTTTTATTATTTTTCAAAATCTGAGAGATGAGTCATTCCAGAGGGAGGGATGGGTGACTAGTGGTCTGAATTATGAATTGGCAACCAAACAATCCTGTGCTATAATCATGTCTTACATTCCTGGAGAAAGCTTTAATCAACTCACAGCTTCAGGTTTTCTATCCATAAAATGGAACTGGATCATTTCAGAAGGGTGATTGATTATTTACTATTTCTATGTCTTTTTAAAGATGAAATGCACCATTCTGTATGGCTACTAAAGCAGTTTTAATATTTAGAAATGAAAATAAATCACAAGTACCTACCTTACTTCTCCCTATATAAATGCAATCTTTTGTGAATATTTATTGGCTAGTCTTTTATAAACCTTTATAGGTACTTTATCATATATATCTTTATCATATCTATAAGATGCTAGATTCAATGCGTTATTTCCCTTATTATCTATTATCAAAGCCATATTTAAAGTATTAATTTCCTTAGCTATCCATTATCAGAATCATAATCAAGGTTGAATGATAAAAATTCCTCTAGCTTTCCTACTGGCTAGATTATGTTAGAGGACCAATCCCTGTCTCTAGACATTGTTTTGGACCAAAATCATTTAGAAGGACTAGATAGAATTTAACAATACTTTAGCAGCATAGAAAAAAAATTATATCTTCCTTCTGGCTACTGAACCCCAGATGATCTCCTTTTCTGTCCCCAATAGTATCACTGTTTCCTTAGGTGTCAGATCACAGGTGTCAGCATTCTGTAGCTTTGTTTCTCTCCCTGACTTTAATATAATTTGTATTTAAAGGTAGATTACAAGGTGTGATTAAGCTAGCTCCATACCTGAAAAAAAATATTAGTTATGGCTCAGTCTATTTAGTGGGTCCTCCATTTTGTTTAAGTAATTACTTGGGTCTCCCACAACTTATTTTCAAATAGACTATCTCCCGTAAGTGGGATCTCTTCTGACTTGAAATAACACCACTTTCAATGTCAATATGTATTAGTATATTCATTTCAATATAGTATAGAAGATAAAGCATTGGGCTTAGAGTCAGGTAGGACTGAGTTTGAGCCTGATTGTGATATGAACAAGTTGTGTGATACGAAGGCATCAAATAGCTTCTTGGAACTTTCTTGCCTATAAAACGCAAAGACTACCTTTCTCACAATAACTATTAAATTGTTCAAATGAGTTAATGAATATAATACATTTCTTTTACCTTTGAAAAGGTATACGAATGTCTGTTAACATTACTAATGAGTGCTTCCCAGTCTCCTTTCAGTGCCCTGAACAATCTCCCCACAGCTTCTTCTGGAAACTCATTTCCATTAATAATTGCCTCAGTTTGCATCTCTATTTCCATCCCCCACCCCCTCCCCTACCATTGGCTCTATCCCTTCTACCTACAGACATTCTCAGGTCTCTACAACAAAATAAACCTTCTAAAGACCCACTAGCGCACTGAGCTGCTATATTATTTCTGTTTTTCAACACTAAACCTTTTTTGAAAAACTAATCTACATTTGGTGCCCCTCACTTCCTCACCACCTACTCATTCACTGTTTTCCATCTGTCTTTCACTCCCAACTGTTTTCTCAGATCTCACTGACATCCTAATTACTTTTAAGTGGTCTTTTTTCAGTCCTCATTGCATTTAACCTCTGCAGCATTTGACAGTATTCTGATGACCCTTTCCTTCCCTATAATCTCTGTTTTTTAGTTTCTGACATACCCTCCTAGTTTGGTTTTCATTCTCCATCTTTTTCTACCTCTTTGATGTATTTTTTAAAATATTGCCCTCTCCTAAATATGAAGAGACCTGTCTTTGGTCTTCTTTTCTCCTTCGAAAATTCTTTACTTGTTGATCACCACCAAATTCTCCACAATCTCTGCTCCAAAGAGAGCTTCTCTCTTAAGATACAACAACAAAAATTCCTCAAATTTTCTTACTGGATAGATATGTTAAAGGATCACCTCTCTCCAGATATTAGTTTTTTATTTGTATTATAGAGGTTCTACTGGATGATCTTTTGGTGTCCCTCAAAAAATCTAATTTTCTGTAGTAATAAGGAAGTACAAATATTCCTGGTTTTCCTAACATACTGTATTTAATAAATGTTTTGTCAGATGGAAAGAACCTATGACTTGTGGAAAATGAGGAAATGGAATGGTTTTCTGAAAAAAGGAAAAGAAAAGAGAAAGGAGAGTTGGTGAAAAGATACATCAACCAATTCATGATGTAGTCTAGGGTCTATCTTAGACTGACAAGGAAAAAGTAATTGTATGGTCTTTTGAGCAAGACATCAATGTTCTCTGAGTCACTATTTCCTCACCTGCAAAATGAAGAAATTGACTAGACGAATAATGATGTCTCTTTCAACTCTACTGTTATGGTCTGTGCTTAGTATGTTAAAATCTACTCTGGTAATTTTGTACCCTTCAGAGAAGATGGAACCAATATAAAGCTGTGGGAAGATACACAGAAGAACTTAACAACATTTTTGAATTAAGCACCCTGTCATGGTGTTTAACTTCTCAATACTCTCACTTCTTCCCTCAAGTGCTGCAGAATAGATCTTTATATTTTACATTAAAATGAATTCTATATAGTCTAGGAATGGGAAAATATCTTGGACATCTTAAGATATATCAAATAGAGATAAATAGAGATAAATAATAGATATATCAAAGAGAGAGTTGGACATCATTGACCTGGAAGATAGCAGACATTTAATTATTGATAAAAGAAATACCAAGAACTTGCTGTAATGATTTAACATGGTACAAGAAGATAATTGGTTATTGAAAGAGTATGCAGAAAGGGAAGCAGAGGTGTGATCAGGTGGATCAGGAGACCAAGATCTGATAGTACCAGAATACAGTCCATAGGACCTATCTTCCCTCTAGTCCCTGAAATGTAACCTGAAAAAAAAAATCACCATAATTTCCCTTTACTCATCTAATCACTTCACTACTCATTTTTACTTCACTTGTGGGGAAAAGCTGTTGGAAAGAAGAAGCTTATGCTATCAGTTATAGCCATGGAAGCTTTCAAGTAGAAGCCCATTTCCTTAAAATGCTTAAATCATCTTGATAGCAGGGGTTATTTACTCCCTTCATTGAATACCCAATGTTTAAGATGGAACCTGGGACATAGTAGGTGTTTAAGAAATGCAGTTCGTGTTTTACATTCCTATGTTATTTTAAAATTTATATTAAAGTCAACAACAAGATGGTGGAGTCAAGGTGTTGGAGAAAAACCAGGGACTTGTCTGTGCTTTCCTGAATTTTCCTCCAAACAACTATAAACAATGCTGCAAAATGAATTTTGGAACAAATGAACTCAAAAAACGACAGGCTAAAGCAATTTTCCAGCCCAAAACAACTTTGAGGCTTGGCAAGATCTGTCTTACCCTGTCAGAGTGGAGTGACGTCTAGCTAGAAGTCCAGGTCCTAGCAAAAAATTAAGGTAATTGAATCAAAAGTGGCATCAGTGGCTTCCGGAGTTCTCAGTTCACAGATGGTAAGTGAGTCATTCAATTTCAGAAGGGTAATACAGCAGACCCTTTGCTGGCACTAAGTGCAGAACTCTCTTGTATTACTCATATACTTATTCAGGTTACATTCCTGGGTCACAGTCTCAGAGGGAGAAGTAGCACTAACACACAAGACCTTGTATCTATAGGAGAATGGAGACCCTGATCACAGTTCTAAGGTGGAAAAGGCACTTTGTGGTCACTCACAGACCAGAGCATAGGCCAGGGAAGTAGTAACTATACCTCTACTTAGATCATACCACCTTGGAAGAACTGAAAACTTATAAACACCCAGAACTGGTACTGAAAACAGTTGTACAAAAACAATGAGGTTTAGAACAGTACCCTCTCAACTCTAGAAGTAGGGTCTAATTTTAACATAAAGTCAGAAGTGAAGCAACAGGATGGAAAAATGAGCAAACCACAAAAAAGAACCTGACAATACAAGGCTACTATGGTGACAGGGAAGATGAAAACACAAGCTCAGAAGGAGACAACAAAGTCAAAACTGTTACATTGAAAACCTCAAAGAAAAATGAAAATAGGTCTTAGGTCCAAAAGGAATTCCCAGAAAAAAATCTAAAAGACTGTCAAAAGTTAAATAGGAAAAGTAGAGAGAAATTGGGGAAAAATGTGAGTGATGAAAGGAAATCATAAAAAAAGAGTCAACAACTTGGTAAAGGACACACAAAAACTACATGAAAAAAATAACTTTAAAAACAAAATAGGTGAAATTGCAAAAGAGGCACAAAAATTCACTGAAGAGAAGTATTTTAAAAGCAGAATTGGCTACATGGAAAAAAAAGTACAAAGCTTACTGAAGAAAATAGAATCAGTCCAGTAAAATCTAATTACTTCATGAAAAACCAAGAAACAATAAAGTCAAATCAAAAGACTAAAAAACAGTAGAAGAAATGTGAAATATCTCACTGGAAAAATAACTGACCTGGAAAAGAGATCTAGGAGAGATAATTTAAAAATTATTGACCTATCTGAAAACTATGATCAAAGAAATAGCCTAGATATCACAATTCAAGAAATCATCAAAGAAAACTGCCCTGATAGTCTATAATCAGAAAGTGAAATAGAAATTGAAAGAATCTACCAATCATCTCTGAAAGAAATCTCCAAAGCCAAATTCTAGAGTTCTAAGGTCAAGGAGAAAATATTGTCAAGCATTCAAAGAAAAGTGGAGTCACAGTTAGGATAAAATTTAGCATGTTTTACATTAAATGATTGGAGGGCTTGGGATATGATATTCTGAAGGATAAAGGAGCTAAAATTACAACTAAGAATCACCTAACTAACAAAACTGAGTATAGTCTTTTTTGGGGAAAATTGAATATTCAATGAAATGGAGGACTTTCAAGTATTCCTGATGAAAAGACTACAATTAAATAGAAAATTTGACTTTCAAATACAAAATTCAAGAGAAGCATTAAAAAGGTAAACAGAAAAGATAAATCAGAATGGATTCAATAAGGTTAAATTGCTTTCATTCCTACCTGGGAAGATAATACTTGTAACTCCTAAGAAATTTCTCAGTAACTGAGCAGTAAGAAGTAGTATATACAGACAGAGGACATGGGCATGAGGGGAATATGATGGGATAATAACTCTGAAAATAAAATGAAGGGATGAGAAATAAGAATGAAGTGGGAGAAGGGGAAAGGGATAGGTAGAATGGAGTAATTTACCTGATATAAAAGAAATATATAAGAATTTTTATAGTGGTGGGGAAGAAGGAGGTTGGGGGGAGTGTTGGAAACTTCCTCTTCAGAATTGGCTCAAAGAGTTAATAACATACACTCAGTTGGGCATAGAAATCTATCTTCCCCTATAGAAGAGTAGGAGGAGAAGGGGATGAGAGAAGGGAGGGGCTGATAAAAGCGAGAACAGATTGGGGGAATGTGGTGGTCATAAATAAAACATTTTTATATAATGTTTTAGTTTTCCCAAATTACATGTTAAAACATTTTTAAAAAGTTTTACATTCTAAATTCTATATGTCCAGTCCTCTTTGATCCCACCCTGAGATGGTAAGCAATCTGATATAGTTTATGCATGTTCAATCATGTAAAACACTTTCATACTAGTCATTCTGAATAGAAACACAAAAAAATAGAATGAAAGGAAGTGAGAAATAGCATGCTTCAGTCTGTATTCAAATAATACCAGTTCTATCTGTAGAGGCAGATAGTATGCTTCATTTTTCACCTTTGGGATTGTCTTAGATCACTGTCTTTCTGCGCACAACATTCTCCTACTTCTGCTCACTTCACTTTGCATCAGTTCATATAAGTCTTTCCAGCTTAATAAAATACTTTTGAGGATCGATAGAGTGAAAGGAGAAAGAGAAAGTAGGGTAAATGGGGTAAATAGGATAGAGGGAAATACAGTTATTTATTATAACAGTAAAAAAATTATAGCAACTTTCTCTGATGAAGGCCTCATTTGTCAAATATATACAGAGTAAAAGTCAACTTTATTTAAAAAATCAGAGACATTCCTCAACTGACAAATGGCTAAAGGATATGAAGTCAGTTTTCAGATGAAGTAATCAAAGTTTTCTTTAGTCAAATGAAAAAAATTCTCTAAATCACTACAGGTTAGATAAATGCAAATTAAAACAACTCTGAGGTACCACCCCACACCTATCATATTGGCTAGTATGGCAGCAAAAGAAAATGACAAACGTTGGAGAGGATGTGGGAAAAATTGGGACACCAATGAATGCATTGTTAGTAGAGTTGTAGATGGATTCAATGATTCTGGAAGCTAATCTGGGACTGTGTGCAAAGGGCTTTAAAATCATGCATACCCTTTGACCAAGCTCTTTTAACGGTGGCAGAGAATTGGAAATTGAGTGAATGCTCAATCCACTCAGTTGGGGGAATAGATGAAAACGTTGTGCCAAATGATTCTGAAGAAATACTATTGCTATAAGAAATGATGAGCAGGATATTCACAGAAAAAAAATGTACACGAAATGATGCAAAGTGACATGAGCAGAACTAAGGGAACACTGTATATAGTAAAGGCAATAATGTACAATAATCAACTGTGAATAAGCTATATATTATCAGCATTACAGTGATCTAACGCAATTCCTAAGGACTTATGATGAAAAAAAAATGCTCTCCAGAGAAGGAACTTAAGGCGTAAAAATGCATATCAAAGCATACTTTTTTTCTTTTTCTTGGGGGTAAGGTGGGGGTGTCTGTTTTCTTTCATAACATGACTAATATGGAAATATGTTTTGCATGACTACATATGTATAAACTATATAATATTCCTTGCCTTCTCAATGAAGGAGTAGAAGGAGAGAAATTGGAGCATAAACTTTAGAAAAAAAGAAATGTAAAAAAATGTTTTTCCATGTAATTGGGGGAAAATAAAATATTACTTAAATATAAAAATTAAAGTCTGTGGCCATTTTTTAATGATTTTAGGCCAATCTGATAATTTTGTTGTTTGGAATTAAGGGAAGGAAAGATTAAAAGGGAAATATTTTCATCAACTCAGATTGAAGTGGAGATAAGCTGAGATGAGTAATATCTGTATCTTATGAGACCTCTATATCTTAGACTGTCTTGGATCCAAAGAGATAACGAAAATAATCCAGTAGTAGAATGGGGCAGAGATTAGTGTATCTTTTTTTTTGGGTAACCACCATGTACATAACATCACTCCAATGACTTATCTGATTATGAGAGAATACTGTAATAAAGGAAAGATAAGAGATCACATGAAATAATGAGTAGAAACTGAAAGGGAACTTTCAGTCATGTAGTCTAAGTTCTTTTTACAGATAAGTAAGATCATATGTGTTATGCATAGAAGAGTCTGGATTCGAAGTCAGGCCTTCTGATTTTAAGTATAAGACTAATTCTGACTGTATAATTTGCATTTTTCTCTTCCTTTCTTATAATTGTCATTTGTTTCAATGACTTTGAAATTGCTTATTGCCCAGTTGTGCTTTTTAAGGTATATTATTATTTGGTGAAGTTTTGTAGTTTTCAAGCATAGCACTGGCTCTCAAATAGCTACTTAAACAATTAATCTGCTATTTCATTAAATTATATCTTCATTGCTTTAAAAATTCAGGCACGTATGTTCCCTAGGTTTGTAAAGAACATATTATCCTTTTATATTCAATTATTTGACTGTCCACATTATCTGAAAATCCACCTAATGCAGCTCTTCTATTACTAACTCCAATTGTGACATCCTTTTAGAAAATTGAAAAGTAAGGAGTTTTATTTCAAGACAAAGAACACTTAAATGTTCACCACCTTTTCTATCTACTTATTAGATGCTAAAATATTCCAGAAGACATTGAAACATGGCCTATGAGAATGATTGTATAGTGGACTAAGAAATGTTTTATCATTAGGGCTTCTTGTTGGAATTTACTAGTAAAAAAAAGTTTTAAAGAATTATATGTATGTATGTATCATATTGGCCATAACACTGACAATCTTTTCCTGGCATATCTTCAGTATGAGAACTAATCAGGAGCCTATCTTTATTTTACAGTGTTAGAGAATTCCCCAGGGCATTGAAAGACCAAGTATCTTGACCAGAATCACATAGCCAGTATGTGTTAGAAGAATTACCTGAAGTCAAGTTTTCCTAACTTCAGGACTATCACTGTTATGCTTCAAGTTGTCACTTAACCTAACTAATATAATACCTAACATGTTTTATCATTTTCATAATACATACAGATTTTTTTTTTTTGAAATTGTTACATATAAGCATGGGTTGGGTTACACAGCCCTGAGTTCTAAGTCTGTAATTCTATGCTACATAAATATCATGTGTTTCAAAAATGCAATCTATGAAATTTGGCCAACTAAATATCCAAATGACTTTTTAAACTCATTCTTCTGGCCAGGTATCATGAGAAATAATGTCACCATATTCATAATTCCATAGAGTCTCATTAATTATCTTTAAAATTACTATAGCAATAGAAATTTGAGGTAAAATATTTGACACTGTTTATGAAGACATAATGAATCTTGAATGAAATTGCTATAAGAGAAAAGTGAATTTATCATCAAATATGCAAAGTAATGACTATTCTAAATATATTAGGCACTATTAGAACTTACCTCCTTCATTCATGCTTTCAAATTCTTCAAGGAAAAATTTATCTAACCTGGATATTTTACTTCTTTCTAACATCTGTCTAAAAGGTCATCTATTTTCATTCTCTATTACTCCAAAGGATCTTTGATCTCCTTGATGAAGATTTTCTTTCTAATGATGTGGATTGAAGTTCATTTGTGACTGCCCATTCAGTTCAACTTTTGCTTATGATTTCTCATGAGTTTAGTACAGAATTCATGCTTTGTTGGGGACCTTGTATTCTCTTCACATTAAGAAGACACCAAAGGAGTATAAAGACCATCCATTTTATCTCTCAGATCATTGATTTTCATCACAGTACATTGAGGGCACCCTTTGCACCACTTCTCCTATGTAATTCTTTAGTTCGTAATGTGTCAGAGCCCTCCCATGCCACCTTTGGTTGCCTTTAAGTAATCATCATCTTTAATTATTTGGAATTCTAGTATTCTGTGAGTTGTAACCAGATAGATAGGAATCTAGTTTTGAAAAGATGGTCCTTTGTTCAAAGACAAGCTCAGTTTCATTTAAAAAAAAGAGAAAAACTGCAGCTTCCCCAATGCAATCCCTCCCATCTGTCATCTTCTACTCAATTTGATCACTCATGAAAAGAAAGATTCACCAACGATATATTTCTAGTTTCTGTATATTCTGTAATAGACAATGCTTTTGTCCAACTTTCACTGTACAGGACTTGTATTTCAAAATTGTAATTATATTTCTCTTCAATCCCACGGTGTTACTTGCAAAGAAGCCAGCTTGACTTGATATCAGGAAAACCCGTCAATAGCTACCTTTAGAGGTCGTAGGACTTCCTTCCTTGGAGGTCTTCAAGAAGACAGTGGGCAATCACTTGTCAAGTGTGTCATGTTGGAAAAAATCTTTTTGCTTTGAGTCTGAAAGTACATTGCTGCACATTCTAACTCTCAAATTCTGTGATATTATGACATCTCTTAATTACTTGATACCATGAATAAATGGGATAGGGATCAGATAAGGTTAATCCTCTTTTTTCCTTTCAGATCATTAGAAATGTGACAAATAACTCACCCAGGACTGTGTAGTCATGTACAAATATAGCTTTCATCCTGTACTCCAAATAAATTCATAAAAAAAGAAATACAGTTTTAGGAAAATACAGGTGATACTTTATTTCAAAGTGTTCAGTGACACTGAACATTCTCAACATCTAGACAATTTGGATGCTGTATAAGTCAAAATGAATCATAAATTGAGGACATGTTGTTAGAATGACATGAGATGATAGGTGAGATGATGAGTAAACCAGATGATCTTGTAGTGAGGTCTTATCTCTGCTTAATATATGCATAACCTCCATAAAGGGTAATTAAAGTTATAAATGAGGAACAATTGGGAAATCAACCAGAACATATTTTCTTTCTTAAAAAAAATTCTGTTTCAACAGTGAAGGAACAGACTGATGGGGTCAGGAGGGTCTAGGAGCTAGACAGTGTTTGCAGAGCCAGTGAACAGCTTTGAGACTGAAAGAAATCTTCTGTGCTGATGAGAACTGGGATGATGGAAACATACGGAAGTCATTTTTATGAATATGAAACATCTTAAATATTATTAACTTTTCATAACATACAGTAATACATTCTGATTTTCCTGAATGTAGGTTCGACAGCATATTTTAAACTAGACAAATATTAATTGCAAAAGATAGACGAAGTCAGTCATGTCCTGGGATAAACATAAGGTAAAATGGTCACCCAAGCAGTGAGCTTCTGTGGAAATGATACAATTATTGAGCAAATGAGAATTAGAACTGGCAGGGGACAAAAGTTGTAGGTTGGAATTGGTATTCAGGTCTTAAGATAACATGAATTTAGCTCCTCACTCTTCTTATCTTTCCTGAATCTTTTCCATTATCTCATAGTCTACATTTCAGCTAAGAACTATGAGGAAATCAGAGTGGAGAGGATCAAAATTTATATTTCACTCAATAATGCCATTTCTAGAGCCCTTCGCACCCATGTTGAAATTAGGTATCATGAGGACTCGGCCTCAGCATCTCAGGGCATACCATTGTAAGAGATATTAGCAATTATTAAATTCTAAATTCCACCTTGCTTCCACCCTTAATCTCATCCCAATCCCATTTTACTAAAGAACAGAGATGAAATGACTTTCCCAAGGTCACACAACAATTTCTCTAACTTCAGAGCCAGTGTTCTTTCCACTACAGGATACTGACTCATTTAGTATTTTATACCTTAGAAAGCACTCTTTGGTATCTCCTCTTGTTTAAACCTCTTAAAAGCCCTGTAATACAGATACAGCAAATACGATCCCTCCCCCATTTTACAAATGATAGCTTTATCTCAGAAAATATATTTTGGCATGTTAATCACAAAGGAGTAGGACTAGTTCTCAAATTGAAACCTTCTTACCACAATTCCTTCTAATAATTCCAGGCTTCTACTTCACTGTGTAGTTGGTACCTTAACTCAGTCAGGTAGCTTTGGTCTGTGTATGTAAATTACATGAGCTGGATTCTTGTAAGCAGGTAGCATGAATATGGTCCTGTATCTTGGGCTTAATTGCCTGTGCATCTCAATGTAGTCATACCTTTACACTCTCAGTAGAGCAAGGTGGCTATTTCATCCAGCACTCTTAAAATGATGTCTCATTTAGAGAGAACTTACTTTTTATCAGCTCGACTCTAGAAAAGACTGACAATCAGAAATTATAAAGATGCTGAGCAGCCAAAATAGAAATCATGATGTCTACTGTTGAATGCAGATAAGAGAAGCTTCAGTTCCTCACTCAAGACCTATTCATCCTAGTATCATACGTAATATTAACAAGCTTGGTTGCCAGGGTTCTCAACTCATAGTTTAGGCGCATTATTACTAGAGGTTTTAGCTTCTGCTAGAGGAGAGTCTCTTTCAATTTTAAATCCAGTAATTCTAAGAAATATGAGGCCCCATACATAGGTCATGGATCCAGTACATCTCTCACTGATGCTCTTTCTACTCCCATCTACCCTGAGGTGTATCCCTTGATTCAGAATTGATGGATTTCTTGGTTATTGTTACAAGAGTTTTCAGTATTTCAAAGAAGTAATAGCTGCCATTTCTATAGCACTCACTATGTGCCAGGAATTGTGCTAGGCATTTAATAAATAACTCATTTGATCCTAACCTTAACAATGGAAATTAGACGCCATTACTATTCCCGTTGTAGATCTGAGGAAATGGAAACAAAGAGCAGTTAAATGACTTTCCAAGATTCAAAGAGCTAGTCAGTGTCTGAGGCCAAACTTGAGCTCAGATCCCCCTGACTTTCAGCCCAGCTTTCTTTCTATTGCACTACTTAGCTGCCCCCAGATCCTGAGGAATACTGCCAATCAGCTGATGAGATAAGGGACAGACATAATATTCATCACCCACAAAGTCCGGTTATCTCATTACTTGGTTAGCTGTTTTCTCATGTTCATCACAAACCTATAAGATAGTTTAGTGTAGTGAATTAAGGACAAGTTTCAGAGATGGAAAGACCTTAGTTCTGATCTTCTGGCTGCTTGACCATGGGCAAGTCACTTAAGCTCTCTGAGCCCCTGGCAACTCCTTGAAGATTATAATTTGTAGAACAGCTACTAACATTCATAGGTAGATTTTTTGTTAGAGTTCCCCTACACAAGTAAAATTAGAAGTTCAACCCCCCTGGTCCTCTCCAAAAGAAAAAAAATTATATTATAGACTTCTATCCAACCCCTCCCAATCTGTCATCTAGAGTAGCTGAGATTACCATTCAATCTTTGCATTGAAAGCAATGTCATAGTTTATGCAGCAACTCTTGGCCATCAGAAGGCGCATCGTTCCCTTTCTCTTCAGTCTATGGGAGTCTGTGTCTTCTCCACCACCAGGGGGGCTGGTCAGTGGTTTTTGTCTGGATCCTTCATTCAGGATTCTTTATAAGAGTTGTTGTGTTTGTCCTTTGTTCTCAGAGTGGACCACAACATCAGGGAGATGATGACATGACTTTCAGTTGACTTTGATTTGAGTGAGGAAGGACTGTGCAAGGTAACTAGACTCACTTTCTCCTCCAGAGACATTTGGTCCAGTCATCAGATATTCATTGGGACAACTAGAGATGGCCCAGGATACAGTGGGAGACCCTGACATTTTAGGTTAAGGTCTTTTCAGATTCTCTTTTTGAGTAAGATATGTCCATTCAATGCATAGGTTTCTTTAAGTAGTTATTTGAGGGATGACTCCTTTAATTAAAAAAAAATTATCAAACTGAGAGGTGAAGACCCTGAGGGTTCTTGGGTAAAAAAAGAGAAAGTATTCTTTTTGTTGGTCTTTGTGTGGAGGGCAAGTAAATCAGTCTACTGGTAAACCTTACTAGTAGAACTAATTTAACTATGGCTCAGTTAGCCTTAACTGAAACTGGTTCCACACGTTGGAGCCAATGATATCAAATTATGACTACAAAACAAATTGTAAAATCCTAGATTTAGGGCTCAAAGAAATTTCAGTGGTTGTCTATTCCAACCTGTTCATTTTATACCTGAGGAAACTGAGATTCAGAGATTAAAGTGACTTTTGCTCATGTTGACACAACTTATAAATATGAAAGGTGGTACTTGAAACAAATTCTTACTGACTCCTAGTTCAATACTCTATCCAATATACTACCAGCACATTTTGAACAAAGAAATTATAATAACATGGAAAGAAAAAACATAAGGGAATTAGTTTAAACTACAAAAAGTTTGATAAGGGTTGTGTTCTCCATTGGGATAAGGGTAAACAAGGAATATGTTAACTTCATTCATTTGAACAAGATTGACTACCTTGAATTTTTACATTCATTTTCAATATTCATTGTTTTTATTCTAAACAGATTTCAGTTTATTCCATGAAACTATTGCATGCTCTAAGAGAAATGAACCCATTATAAAAAGAAAGATATGCCCAAAAGGTAAATCATAAAATACCTTTGCCCAGAAACCAAACATATGGTAACCATCTGAAAAATGGGTCAAGAAAGCAATCACAAGTTATGCTACTGCAACAAGAATTTTAAAAAAATTACTCTTACATTCTGGCCTATAAAAATAATGAAAGCTTGAGCAAAACCAGCAGTGAAGTGTTTGTCAGTTTCTCATACAACTTTACAACATTCTTCTTTTTATGACTTCAAAGACATTGTTGCTTGTACTTTACTTTGTTTTAATATTTTATCAGTTGCCTAATAAAATGCAATTCTTCTATTGAATGTGATTAATAGCATTTCACTAATGGAAAGGATACAGATTTTTGTAAGCAATGATGTATTACCAATCAGAATATTGCGCAATGGTAAAGTGTGTGGTTTTTTTTTAGAAAAGTGGCATCACAAATATTAACCAAAACCAAAATGACAAAGATGCAAAGGGGAGAAATAGCCAATGTTTTCAGGAACTAATAGGTCTCTAATATATTCAATGGATAGGAGATATTTTACTACATGTCATTGGGAAGTAGAGAAAAAAAGACAAGGACAATACATTGCTTCAGTACTACGGCGCTGACTGTGACTACAATACAGGTAAACTGTGTATTCAAAAGGAGGAGAAAATTGGGAGCAGAAGGACTGAAGTTGAAGGAAAGAAAAGGAGAATATGGAAATGAGATTATGAAGGAGGGTTATAAAGTTTGAGAATGTGAAGAAGGTCAGAGAGCAAGCAAAGAAAGGGAGATTCAGGAAAAAAGTAGGGACAGAGAAAAGGAAAAGGAGAAGGACTTGGGTAGGTGAAGGGAAGACATTTGAACTGAAGATCTAGAAGAGGATTCAGGTAAAATTAGTTGAGAAACCTTGTGAATAGGAAAAGCAGAAGAATAAGGAAAGGGATCCAAGGAAAAGGAGAATGAGAGGATCAAACTGAAAGACAGAGACTGAATTTCAATCCCAACTCTGCCATCTATGTCATTTTGGGCAAGTCACTTAACTTCTTGGAGTTTCAGTTTCCTCATCTGTAAAATGAAAGGGTTGGGCAATATGAATTCTAAGATCCTTCCTAGTACCACGTACTCACTGGTCTCACTCTCCCAAGGTATGATTGTCTACATCTTTCACTTCTGGTTCTGGGAAATCTCCTGAGGACTTGGGATAGTTTTTCTCTAGAAATACTCTTCCTGTTGTTGGCCTTAGTACCTTACTTCCATTTCATCAATTAGCTTTTATAAAGGGATATTAATTTAGAAGAAATAGTAAGTACAAATGTGTAAACATTTTCTCTCTAATAACTCAGGGGTATGCTCTCCTCTCCAACAATTCAGTCTCTTGGGGAAAGTGGGTCCTTACGTTGTCCATTTTCTATGAATCATTTGTCTCACCAAGTTTAGGTCCAAGAGTTGAATTGCTATTGGATTAGTCTTTGTGTCAGTTACTGCTGGGTAGTGTCCCCAAAGTTATTCTCAGCAGCATCAATGTTGGTCTGCCTATAAAACCCAGTGTGGACTCTACTCTCAGACCTCTTAAACTCATGGATGCTCCCTCTCCTGTCCTTTCAGAACTAATAAGGTGAAAGCCTTCAGATAATGCTCCTTCACTAAAAATGAAGGAACAATGCCCATCAATTGGGGAATGGCTAAACACGCTGTGGTTGTAGTGGAATATTACTGTACTATAAGAAATGATGAGTTGGCTGGTTTCAGAAAGAAAAAAAAAACCTGAAAAGGCTTATATGAACTAATGCAAAGCGAAGTAAGCAGAACCAGAACATTGCACACAGTACCAGCAATACTGTATGATGATTAACTGTGGATGACTTTGCTTTCTCAGCAATACAATGATTCAAGACAATTCCAAAATTATGAAAAATAGAGAAAATAGGGAATTTTTATTTACTTATTTATTTAGAGAAAAAATAGAGAATATTTCTAAAAAATAGAAAAATGCTATCCACCTCCAAAGAAAGAATTGATGGAATCAGAATGCAGACTGAGGAATACTATTTCTGTATTTTCTCCTCTTTGGGTTTCTGTATTCTTTCACAACATAACTGATATGGCAATATGTTTTGCATGACTGAACATGTATAACCTATATGAAATTGCTTACTTTCTCAGGGAGGAGAGAGGTGAAAGAGGGAGAGAAAGAAAATGTGGAACTCAAAAATGTTTAAAAATGAATGTTGGGAATTGTCTTTAGATGTAACTAGGGAAAAATAAAACATTATATTTTTTTAATGAAAGAACAAACACCAAAACAGGCAAAGAAATATAGCTTATTTTGAAGGAGACACATATAGATCTCAGAAGGAGAGGGCTTATAGGATTACCTCTTGCCATACATCATCACTGAAGGATCCAAACTAAAAGCAAAAATCCAACCAAAAGAGAAACTGACACTGATGAATGTCCTTTTGAAGTGACTCAAATTCTAGTTCTACAACTGGAGCCAGAGAGGCTGTCATTTCCTGCATGGTTCACAACCCATATCCAGTTACAGAATGTTTACACATGCTCCACAGCCTTTTCAGGGCATTTCCTTTAAGTGCTATCATGCATCACCTGGATACAAGCTCATCAGCCTTTATCACCTTGTCATGGTACCCTGACACACCCTATGCAGGCTCAAATGACTGAACTTTTTGACACTCTAATACTGACAATGTGAGGTGGAGGAGAAGAAATTAAGAGGAAAAAGAAGAAAAGATCTGGAAGATAAAGGAAGGACATTATAAAGCAAAGACCAAATTAGTAAGGTAATGAAAATGAAGTTGGGTGTGGTGTTTTTTTTGGGGGGAGTGAGTATTTTAGGGGTAAGTATTTGGGTGGGTATTTACAAGTTGAGAGGGTGCTAACAAGGTAAAGTTAGTGATAACTCTAGAGTTGAAGATTAATATATAATAGCTTATGCAGTTCTCTAGGGAAGCCACTAAAAGCAAGCAAGCAAGCAAGCAAGCAAGCAAGCAAGAAAGAAAGAAAAAGAAAGAAAGAAAGAAAGAAAGAAAGAAAGAAAGAAAGAAAGAAAGGAAGGAAGAGAGGAAGAAAGGGAGGAAGAAAGAGAAAAAGAAAGAAAGAAAAGAAGAAAGGAAGAAAGAAAGAAGGACATCACTTAAAGAATATAGATCAGGGAGGATTTTAGTAATCTGTTTGGAGTTCTACATATTTGTATATATTTATATTTTTTAAATATATAATAAGTTTATGTTTTTCAAAGTGATACTACATATTTTCAAAATACAGGTTGATTCTCCTCCTCGAAGAGAAGGCAAAAGTCCATGACATCTCTCTGTTCCTCAAGTTGTAAGGAAAAATAATGTATTTCTTTTAAAATGGAAGGCACTTAATCTGAAAAGGATGTGAAGAGGCCAAGGCCAATTTTTGCTTATAGTAGAAGCTGCAGGGTGGTAGGAATGAAGAAGAATATGGCCCAGAAGAGGAAGGACAGAAAGACTACAAAACTACTTTTAGAGATTTATGAGGGCACAAATGATGTATCATAAGGAATCCAGAAAGACTTGCTAAAGGCTATGAAATCTTGGAGAAGAAACTGAAGACCTTAAGAACGGGCAGCATTATTTTTTAAAATTACTAATGCTGATTGAAGATAAGGCTTTCAGGAGAAAATAAACTTGGCAAATCAGTAGCATGCTAATAAGACCATGTCATAAAATTGAACTTGACATTATGAAATAGGCCTGAAGAAAGACGAACAAACGGATTCATGTCCAAGGATTGCAAGCTTCTAAGACATTCCCGTAAGAACATATTTAGCTGAGATGTTCAAGGAAAATGACTTTAAAATGAAAGGGAAGGTAAATGGAGAAAACTGCCCATATATACTTAGCAATAGGTCAACAAGTATTTAGTAAGTACCTACTGTGTGTCAGGCACTGCGTTACATGCTCAAAATAACAACGGTAAAATAAGGAAAAAGAAAGCCCTCACTCCAGAGAGTACGAGAATGTCAAAATAGATAATTATCTAGAAATTCAAGGAGACAAGATTTAAGAAAGGAGCCAGCAATAAGACAAATCATTTTTGTCATTGTTCAGTCATTTCTGTCACATCTGACTCTGTAACCCTGTTTGGGCAAAGATAACTGGAGTGGTTTGCTATTTTCTTCTCCAGATCATTTTACAAATGAGGAAACTGAGGGAAAGATGATTAAATGACTTGCCCACATCCCCCAACTATTATGTGTCTGAGCCCATATTTGAACTCAGGAAGAGTTTTCCCGACTCCAGGTCTGGAACTCTAGCCACTGCCCTACCTAGCTGCTCCCAGAATCAAATATCTACACACAAATGGACAATATTAGATAGCAAGCAAAGTAAACAACATATCCTAGTGCAAGGAGGTAATTGTGACCTCAGAATCACTGAGACACAGTGGGATGAAACTGACAGGAATGAGATTCTGGAATATGTTTCTTATTTAAAGTGAACTGGATAGATAAGAGACAGAAAGAGTAAACTCAATTATTAAGAAGCATGTTTACATGAGGATATTGAGGACACGGAGGGGGAAAGCTCTGTGGATAGGATTTAGGTGAAGATTAAGAGAGGTAAAAACAGAAATTATAATGTCATTGGAATATATAATACACATGGCAAGGCAGGGGAGTTGTTGAGTTCAGTAAACAAAACATAAGCCAAGTCTAGAGGCTGATACGCTACTGATGGAAACTATAATTTTTCAGGTATTGATAGGCAATTTCGCTCTTTCTTTGCCCAAAGCTAGGCAGCTAATACTTTCTTAACATAACTTAAAGAAAACTAGAATTTATATAAAACTTTAAGATTTGCAAAACACCGTACCTATATTAACATATTTGCTTCTTACAATAATCCTAAGTAATAGTAAGTGCTGTTACTAATAGGCAGTACTTTTATTAACTTCATTTGACTGATAAGGAAATTGAGAGAGCAATTAAGTGATTTGCCTAATGTCACACCACTAGTTAGCATTTAAGGTAGGATTTGAACTAAATTTTTCCCCACTCAAAGTCTCATGTTCTATCTATTGCATCATCTGGCTGTCTTAATTTTAATTTTATCCATTAAAATGTGTAAGAAATAATAAAGGAAATTCTACTCTGGATTTTATTTTAACTAAAATAACTGGAGGTAGAAATGATAAGAAGACAAGAAAGGAAATTACTACTCCATACTAGAATTATTTTTTAAAGAGGAGGAATCTGGCATGTACTCTAGAGTTGAAAGAGGAAATTTCAAGAAGGTTAAGAGAAACAAAGTAGGATCTCATAGATTAAGATTCTATGGGACAATCAGCCCAGGAAATATGAGAAACTATAAAAAATGGACTTCTGAAGTAGCTATGAAAAAGAAAAGAGACGGCTGAACCCAGAGAATGTGACAGGTGCCATAGCACTAGAACAGGGAAAATATTGTTAAAATGCACAATCTATATTGTGCATAGGGATCATTTCATTCATTGCGCTTGTATTTCCATCCATCAGCAGACAGACTGACACACAGTAGGAACTTGTTAATTGATGGAATATCCAAAAGAGTAGTAATGATGCATACAATATGGTAAGATTTTTCGTATTAGTTCCTAGCAGAATTCTGTAATATACTACTAAGTAGATGATTTAGTGGCACAATGAATGGAATGCTGGACGTAGAATCAGATAGTTGCTAGCTATGTGACTCTGGGCAAGTCACTTTACTTCTGTCTCAGGGTCTTTATTTGTAAAATGGGGATGTAAATAGACCCTACCGCACAGGTTTTGAATTTCTAGAAAATAAGATGATCACAAAGAGCAAGTAGAGATTCAAAAAAAAATAGGTATTACAAAATTCACATCATTTTAATTTTTGGAGCCAAGAAGGTAGAGAGAAGATTGAGATTTGTTGAGCTTGTCCCTTAGCTCCTTCAAAGCAAAGACTTTTAAATAATGCCCTAAAACAAATTCTGAGGTGGCAGAACCCACAAAAGAATAGGGTGAAGCAATTTTCCAGGTCAAGATAACTTGAAAGTTATTGACAGGAGAGATTTGTTGCACTGTAGTGAAAGTGAAGTGTAATCCAGCGTAGGTGGTGTCAACCCAGACCAGGCCCAGGAAACCGGGAGCAGGGCTTGGGAGTCCATGACTAAGTAGCTGCACCTGCTGCTTCTGGAGCTCACAACTCACAGAATGTAAGGGAGTCAAACAAGTGGTCAAAGGAGATGACAGGGGTCTCTTTGCTGACACTGAGGCAGGACTCTATAGCTTTATTCATACTTAGATCCAGGTAACAGTCCTTGATGGCAAGGGCAAGGAGAAGTGCTAGCACATCAAAGTCTGTAGTCACAGTGGAGCAGGGACCTTCATCAAAGTTCCAGGGCAAAAAAGAGTGCTTGGGGTCACTCACAGACCAGAGCACAGAAAAAGAGAATAATAAACACACCTCCCCTTAGACCGTATCATCTTGAAAACACTGAAAATGTACAGGTCCCTGGAAGTATCTCTGAAAACAGTTGTTAAAAACCATTGAGGTTCTGGGCAGTATGTCCTTCACCCTGGAAACAGAGCCCCACTTTAGCAAAGAGTGAAAAGTCAGAAAACAGACTGAGAGAGAGAGCAAACAATAGAAAAAATGCTGACAATAGGAAGTTACTAAGGTGACAAGAAGATGAAAACACACACTGAAAACAGTAAAGTCAAAGCTCCTACATCCAAATTCTCTAAGAAAAATATGAATCAGTCTCAAGTCATGGAAGAGCTCAAAAAGTATTTTAAGAATAAAATAAGGGAGGTAGAGGAAAAACTGGGAAGGGAAATGAGAGTGATGCAAGAAAATAAATTTTTAAAAGAGTCAACAACTTGGTAAAGCAGGCATAAAAATACAGAAAAAAATAGCATCTTAAAAATAGAATAGACAAAACGGCAAAATAAGTGCAAAAATTCACTGAAGAGAATAGCTCCTTTAAAAAGAAGAATTGACAAAATGGAAATAGAGGCACAAAAATCAATGAAATAAAGAACTGAATTAAAAAATATAATTGGCTAAATGGAAAAGGAAGCACAAAACTTCACTAAAGAAAATAATTCGTTAAAAATTGGAATGGAACAAGGAGACGCTCATGACTCAGTGAGACATTAAGAAACAATACAACAGAATCAAAAGAATAAATAAATACAAGAGAATGTGAAATATCTTTTTTAAAAATTTATTTAATTTTAGTTTTCAACATTCACTTCCACAAGATTTTGAATTTCAAATTTTTCCCCATCTCTCCCCTCCCCCACCAAGACAGCATGCATACCCTTCTCTTATCCCTATACCCTCTGTTTTTTTGCAGGGCAAGATAGATTTCTATACCCCATTGTCTGTATGTCTTATTTATCAGTTACATGTAAAAACAATTTTAAATATTTATTTTTAAAACTTTGAGCTCCAACTTCTTTCCTTTCCTCCTTCCCTCCCACCCCAACTGAGGAGGCAAGAAATTTGATAAAGGTTATAAATGTGTAGTCATGCAAAACAATTCCATAACAGTCATGCTGTGAAAGATTAACTATATTTCCCTGCATCCTGTTCTGTCCCCCATCTATTCAATTCTCTCTTTTGGCCCTGACCCTCCTCAAAAGTGTTTACTTCTAATGAGCACCTACTCCCATTTGCCCTCCCTTCTATCATTCCCCCATCCTTCACCCCCACCCCCACTTATGCCCTTCATCCTACCATTCTATTTCTACCCTTATCCTTTTTCCCTATATTCCTCTCTCACACCTTAATTTTATTTTTTTATACCATCGCTTCATATTCAACTCACCCTGTGCCCTCTGTCTATACATATACATATCTATGTTTGTATGAATATATATGTATATATATGTGTGTGTGTGTGTGTGTGTGTGTGTGTGTGTGTGTGTGTGTATTCCCTCTTACTGCACTAATACTGAGAAAATTCTCAAGGGGTTGAGAATTATTATCTTTCCATGTAAAAATGTAAACAGTTCAACTTTAGTAACTCCATTATAATTTCTTTTTCCTGTTGTCTTTTCATACTTCTCTTGATTCTTGGATTGAAAATCTAATTTCCTATTCGGCTCTGGTCTTTTCATCAAGAATCCTTGAAAGTCCTTCATTTCATTGAATGACCATTTTTTCCCCTGAAGTATTACACTCAGTTTTGCTGGGTAGGTGAATATTGGTTTTAATCATAGCTCCTTTGACCTCTGGAATATCCTATTCCAAACCCTCTGATCCCTTAATGTAGAAGCTGTTAAATCTTGTGTTACCTTGATTGTGTTTCTACAATACTCAAGTTGTTCCTCTCTGGCTGCTAGTCATATTTCCTCTTTGACATGGGAACTCTGGAATTTGTCTACAATATTTCTAGGAGTTTTCCTTTTTGGATCTTTTTCAGGAGGTGATGGGTGGATTCTTTCAATATCTATTTTATCCTTGTTTCTAGAACATCAGGACAGTTTTCTTTGATAATTTCTTGAAAGATACTATCTAAGCTCTTTTTTTGATCATGACTTTCATTTAGTCCAATAATTTTTAAATCATCTCTCCTGGATCTATTTTCCAGGTTAGTTTGTCTAATGAGATATTTCACGTTGCCTTTTCTGTTCTTTTTGTTTTAAAGTTTCTTCAAATTTCTTAATTTTTCATAAAGTGATTAGGTTCCATCTGGTCCTTTCTATTTTTAAGGAATTATTTTCTTTTTTTTTAATATAAATTTATTTATTTAACTTTTTACATTCATTTTCACAAAATTTTGGGTTCCAAATTTTCTCCCCCTTTATCCCCTCTCACCACCCCAATACACCGAGCATTCTAATTTTCCCCATCACCAATCTGCCCTCTCCTCTATCATCCCTCCCTTATCTTGTCCCCATCCTCTCTTTTGTCCTGTAGGGCCAGATGACTTTCTATTCCCCATTAACTGTACTTCTTATTTCCCAGTAGCAAGAACAATACTAAACAGTTGCTCCTAAAACTTTGAGTTCCAAATTCTCCCCATCCCTCCCTCCCCACCCATTCCCTTTGGGAAGGCAGTCAATTCAATATAGGCCCTATCTGTGTAGTTTTGCAAATGACTTCGATAATAGTCGTGTTGTGTAAGACTAACTGTATTTCCCTCCATCCTATCCTGCCCCCCATTGTTTCTATTCTGTCTTTTGATCCTGTCCCTCCCCGAGTGTTGACTTCAAATTGCTCCCTCCTCCCATTGCCCTCCCTTCCATCATCCCCCCCCACCTTGCTTATCTCCTTCTCCCCCACTTTCCTGTATTGTAAGATAGGTTTTCATACCAAAATGAGTGTGCATTCTATTCCTTCCTTTAGTCAAATATGATGAGGGTAAACTTCTTGTTTTTTTCTTAGCTCTCCTCTTTTTCTCTGCACTAAAAAGTCTTCTGCTTGCCTCTTGAATGAGATATAATTTACCCCATTCAATTTCACCCTCTTTCCTCCCACTACATTTCTCTCTCACCATTTGCCTTAATTTCTTTTAAGATATGATCCCATCCTATTCAATTCACTCTGTGCTCTCTGTCTCTGTATGTGCATGCATGTGTGTATGTGTGTGTGCATGCATGTGTGTACATGCCTGTGTGTGTATGTGTGTGTGTGTTCCCACCAACTACCCAGATACTGATAAGTTTTAAGAGTTACAAATATTGTCTTTCCATATAGGAATGTAAACAATTCAACTTTAGTAAGTTCCTTATAACTTCTCTTTGCTGTTTGCTTTTTCATGCTTCTTCTCATTCTTGTGTTTGAAAGTCAAATTTTCTTTTCAGCTCTGGTCTTTTCATCAAGAATGATTGAAAGTCCTCTGTTTCATTGAAAGACCATATTTTCCCGTGAAGTATTATACTCAGTTTTGCTGGGTAGGTGATTCTTGGTTTGAGTCCTAGTTCCTTTGACTTCTGGGATATCCTATTCCACGCCCTTCGATCCCTTAATGTAGAAGCTGCTAGATCTTGAATTATCTTGATTGTATTTCCACAATACTGGAATTGTTTCTTTCTAGCTGCTTGCAAGATTTTCTCCTTGACCTGGGAATTCTGGAATTTGGCCACAATGTTCCTAGGAGTTTCTCTTTTTGGATCTCTTCCAGGCGGTGATCGACGGATTCCTTGAATACTTATTTTGCCCTCTGGTTCTAGAATATCAGGGCAGTTTTCCTCAATAATTTCAGGAAAGATGATGTCTAGGCTCTTTATTTGATCCTGACTTTCAAGTAGTCCCATAATTTTTAAATTGTCTCTCCTGGATCTATTTTCCAGGTCAGTTGTTTTTCCAATGAGATATTTCACATTCTCTTCTACTTTTTCATTCTTTTGGCTTTGTTTTGTGATTTCTTGGTTTCTCAGAAAGTCATTAGACTCCATCTGTTCCATTCTAATTTTGAGAAAACTATTATCTTCAGTGAGCTTTTGAACCTCTTTTTCCATTTGGCTAATTCTGCTTTTGAAAGCATTCTTCTCCTCATTGACTTTTTGAACCTCTTTTGCCCATTGAGTTAGTCTATTTTTCAAGGTGTTATTTTCTTCAGCATTTTTTTGGGTCTCCTTTAGCAAGGTATTGACCTGTTTTTCATGCTTTTCTTGCATCTCTCTCATTTCTCTTCCCAGTTTTTCCTCCACCTGTATAGCTTGATTTTCAAAATCCTTTTTGAACTCTTCCATGGCCTGAGCTCACCGGACATCCACCTCAGATGTCTGGGATACAGAGGCCCCGACCTCCACATCTTTCCCTGATGGTAAGAATAGTTCCTCGTCATCAGAATTGAAAGGTGGGAACATCTGTACCCCATCAAAGTAGCTTTCTATAGTCTTATCTTTCTTCCCTTTTCTGGGCATTTTCCCAGCCAGTTACTTGACTTCTGAGATTCCTATCCACCCCCGCCTAGATCCACCCAGCTAGTGCTTGGGGTCTGAGATTCAAATGGGCTTTCTGTGGCAGGCGTGGCTGCTATTCAATGTGAGCTTAAGTTCTGGTGCTTGGGTTGGGGCAGGGCCACCTGTCAGGCTCAGTTTCCTCAGGCGGTTTATGCAGAGACCTTTGGTAATGGAGCTCCTGCCTGCTCGTGGAGTCCCGGGCCTCCACTGCCTGTGCTGCTGCCTCTGCTGCTGCCTCTGCCGCTGCTTCCTGAGGGGGCCCGAGCCACGGATACACCTCGCTCCCTTCTTGGGCAGCCCAGAAGTCTCTCTCACTGACCTGGAGCATCTGTGGGTGGAGGGAGCTTTGTGGCCACTGGAGATTCCATCCCTGAAGCCTGCTCGGATCCACTCCTCTGGGGCCCCGCAGCCAGGGCAGCACAGGGGCGGACTTTGCTATCTGGAGCATGACGGACCCCTGGGAATGGCTCTCCAGGGCTCTCTGGAACAGAGATCTTTTCCACTGTGTTTCTGCATATCTTGCATTGCTCCAGAATTTGTGGGGAGTTCTTTTTGCAGGAAATATATGGGCTATGGGTTCGGAGCTAGCATGTGAGTCTCTCTACTCCACCATCTTGGCTCCTCCTCCAGGAATTATTTTCTTCAGTGAACTTTTGGATCTCCTTTTCCATTTGGTCAATTCTGTTTTTAAGGCATTCTTCTCTTCATTGGCTTTTTGGATTTATTTTGCCATTTGGGTTAACCTATTTTTTAAGATTTTATTTTTTCAGGATTTTTTGAGTCCCCTTTAGCAAGCAATTGACTCAGTTTTCATGATTTTCTTGCATCACCCTCATTTATTTTCTCAATTTTTCCTCTTCTTCTCTTACATGATTTTCAAAATCCTTTTTGAGCTCTTTCATGGCCTGAGACCAATTCATATTTTTACTGGAGGCTTTGAATGTAGGAGCTTTGACTTTGTTGTCTTCTGATCATATATTTTGATCTTCCTTGTCACCAAAGTGAGATTCCATAATCTGATTTTTTCCCAGTTTTTGCATATTTCCCCCATCAATTACTTGACTTCTGAACTCTTTGTTAAGGTAGCTCTCTATTTCCAATGAGTCTGGTTGGTGTACTGTTAACCATTCAATTCTCCCATGATATGTGGTCTTAGAGCTTCAGAAAGTGCCATTGCTGCTGCTATTCTCCCTTCTGTGATCTCCTCCAGTCTCTCTGCTACATTGGGGCTGCAGTTGGATTGTATCACTCTCTTAACATAGTTCTCACAGGTTTTTTTTTCCACTGACCTTCCAAGTTTTCCTTGACATTTAGGGATTGAAAAGTCTAGAAACTACCACGGCTGCCAGTGATTCAGTTCCCCCAAGGCTGACTCAAGTCCCATCTGTATCCGTACCAGATTGGCCCATGGTAGAGTTTACTGTGCTCCCAGCCTGGCATAATAAATGCTTTCTGTAGACCTTCGAAGTTGTCTTGTGCTGGAGATTTGCTTCATACCATCATTCTGTGGGTTCTGCAGCTCCAAAATTTGTTCAGAGTCATTTTTACAGGTATTTGGTGGGACTTGGGGGAGAGTTCAAGCAGTCCCTGCTTTTCCTCCACCATCTTGACTCTGCCCTGAGAATATGAAATATTAGAAAAACTACTGACCTGGCAAAAAATTCTAGGAGCAATCACATAAAAATTACTGGACTACCTGAAAGTCATGATAAAAATAAAAAGCCTATCTGTCATATTTTAATAAATCATTAAGGAAAACTGCCCTATTTTTGTAAAAGCAGAGGGTGAAATACCCAGAAAAACTGAGTGGCGGAAAAATAACAGAACCAGAAAGGTAAATGACAATGTATTCAATAAGGTTAACTTGTTTACATTCTTACATGGGAAGATGATACTTGTAACTCTTGAGAACTTTCTCATTATTAGGGCAGTTAGACAGAGTGCATATATGTATCTATATCTATATCTATCTATCTACCTATACATGTCTATATATACATATATATGTATATAGACAGAAAGCACAGCTGTTATTTGAATATGATGGGATGATATCAAAGAAAATAAAATGAAGGGGTGAGAAAGAGGAATATACTAGAAGAAAGGGAAAGGGAGAGGTAGACTAGGGCAAGTTATCTTACATAAAAGAGGCAAGCATGTGCTATTACTCTGGAGGGGAAGACGGGGGAGTGGCAGGACCCTTTTGACCTTATTCATCAAAATTGGCTCAAAAAGGGAATAACATATAGATTCAGTTGGGTAGAGAAGTTTATGTTACCTTACAGGAAAGTAGGAAGGGAAAGGTAAAAGAGATGGTTGCATGCTCATGGAAGGGATGGTAAATTAGGGGAGGCAACAGTCACAAAGAAAACACTTTTGATGAGGGAGATCCAAGACAACTCTGAAGAATGTATCATGAAAAATGCTATCCATCCCCAGAGAAGGAACTGATGGAGTCTGAATACAGATTAAAGCATACTTTTTAAACTTTAGGTGCATCACAGAAATGCTCTAGAGATTATATCTTAGCAAAGTTTTCTTTTAAAAGTTGCTTTCTTATGCTATTTTCATGGAACCTATCTGGAGACATTAAATAAACAAAGATATATTAGGTAGATTCAGTAATGAATTGAAATGGTAAGATCCAAGAAATAACCATTAATGGTTCAATGTCATTTTGGAAGGAGTTATCTAATGTAGTACTCCAGGGTTCATGATTAGGTTCAATCTGTTTTTTGTTATCAAGTTTTGAGGTTACATTCAAATAAGTAACACTGAAAGACAGTCAAGTTTCTCCTCCCCCCCCAACCACATATACAAAATATTCTAGAAGCCCGACCTAAATCTAATAAGATTAAACTCATTATAGACAAATATTAAAATCTGACGCCTGGATTCAAAGCATTGGTTTCACAAGTCCAAGATAGGGAGACGAGAAGAGAATGAATTCTCCATTTGCTCTAGACAGATCACACCTGGAATCTTATATTCAGTTTTGAGTAATACTGTTTAGTGAAAACACTGGAGTGTCCAGACGGATTTTGACAAAGGATAATAAAAGATCTTGAGATTTTGTCATTTGATGATCAGTATAATTAGAGGGATATTTAACCTTGAGAAAAGAAGAATTAGCATAGAGGGGATGACAGGTATGCCTCCATGAGAGCTATAACTCAAGAGCATTCATATTAAAGGGGGTCCAGGTCACAGAACATAGAAGGAATGGCAGAAGAATGCAAAGAGGAAAATTTAAGACTGATTGAAGGGGAGAAAAATTATTCTTTAAATTTCCATGATTCACAAATGAAAGTTCCTGCCTTCAGAAAGTGTTGGTTAATCTTTACTAGAAGTCTTAACTAAAGACTGGATGATAATTTGAATGAGTTTTGAAAGGGAGGCTTATACAGGAGTAGCCTGACCAGATGATCTCCAAAGTCCCTTCAATCTCAGAAATTCTGATTCTGAGTTCAGTGAGAAATTTTTAGAATGTATTAAAACAAGTATTTTTCCTTATTAAAAATATCATTAAAAGAAAATCATTATATTGATCAATCTTTCTGGGAAATTATCTTTCGTTTTCAAGCAAACATTGAAAAACCAGGAGTGGAGAAAAACAAAACCATGTCTATATTCATCAAATTTCTCAGTCTAGTTTTCAAACCTTTGGGGTTTGGCAAAATATGGAGCTCCAAGTGCTCCTCCCCCATCTTAATTTTGAAACCTAGGCATATTTTCAAGGAAATGTAATCCTTATGTTCCTGATTCCTTTTCACTTAACTCATCAAAATGTTATTCTGTATAAGATATTTGATATCCAAGAAGACTTTGGAGAATTTTTTCATGAATGTCTAATCCCCTTTTCTTAGAAATAGGAAGTCGCATTTTGCCAAGAGTAAACAAACTTAAACACCAAAAAGTTCAACTTCAGGTTGAGATTCCAGCCTCACAAAAATTGAGTGGTTTCTACGATTGGCAAAACAGATTCCATCACTAGTTCTAAAAATAATGCTCAGGAATATAAACTGAAATGAAGGCCATAGAGAGCAATAGCAAGTAGGACACCATATAAATAGCATTGACAAGAAGACAAGAAAACAAGAAATTTACTCATTTTGCAAACAACAAAGTGCATAATAAAATTTGATTTGCATATCTTTGAAAAAAGAGTTTTATTTCCCCAGCATTTAATTTGCTTCACTGATAGTAAATCATGACCTAGTGGCCATGAAAATTTAACTGTTAGCACAGTAGGGTAGGCAATGCAATAAAATTGCAGAGAAAGAAAGAGTGGGTACAGCCACTTGCATTGGGAAAGTGTTCTCATCTTTCCACCAAGGTGAGTATACAGAACGTTATTATTAATAATATTATGTTAGGAAGAGATATGTTTATATAATAATTGGCAGTTGAAAAAATACCTTACATACCTGATTTCATTAGATCTTCATAACAATTCCATGAGACAGGTATTATTATTCCTAATTCACAAATGAGGAATTGGAGTTCAGAAGAGTCAAGTATTCAAGATCACAATCTGACATCTAACCCAGCCAAGACTTAGATCTTTGGTTATCAGATGCAATACTCTTGATACTATACTACATGGGCAGAAGTAGTACACATATCACTTACGTATTTTTAACTCACCCCTTTCCAAAATTTTTACTGGGCAGTGAAAATACAAATTAAACAATGGGGGAACCTGGTATAAAATTCACCACCACCAGCATTCTGACTGTGGGGAAATACATAGTCCTTCTATGTGAAGAAAGTTGTGTGTTCCACTTGTGTGTCATTGCTGTATCAACTGCCTCAGAGTATGACCATAGATCATCCCTGAAAGAAGTGACTTGTGGTAAGTCTTGGAATTTAGGCTCAGATAAAGTTGCGGATCTGAACTGTGACTCCTGAGGTCACACCCTCTCCTGGAGCATTGACAACTTTTATAAGCATCTCCCTCATTACCAAAAAGTCATTGATCAGGCTTTCTGCCTTGTTGGGTTTAAAGCATAGGTGTTAGAAACAGAGAGACTATAATTATAGGAGGTAAAAAACTTAATAATTCAGTTTGATCTTTTGATCTCAGGGAAAGCAAATGATGACAGGCAACAAAATGGCATGTAGCCACTTTGAGGTAAAATTAATCAAAGACCTGGCTTTAACATCTAAACACAACTCCAGTTTTCTAAAACATCAGCATCTTGAGCTAAAGAAATCTATTCTTAATTTTATTAATAGCAGGGTTAGGACAGTAAATATCAAGTGGATTCCACTGTGAAAGATCCACAAGAAGCACACTAGGTAAATAGTTCTTATCCCAGACTTTTCCATAAAAGGCTACTATAAAATGTATCTTCCCATGAAATTCTTATTACAATGTGGTTTAGCAACAAAATGTAGAATTCATCTTCCTATTAAATCTACCCAGGGGCTTAATCACTATGTTCCATACCTGCAGAAATAGAGAATGTGTAAATCATTGTTTACAGAGGCTGTCTGTGGCTGCTTCTACTTAGTCTTGCAGAAAACAGAGCCAGAAAACAGGGCAGAGACTCAAAGGATTGATATTTGCCAAGCTGAACTCAAGCCTTTGGCTTATTTTATTTTATTTTTCCGGAGATACCAAGCCAACTATGTTATTAAGCTAGAATTTGCAGAGTTTCTGATTTTTACATGGAAGCAAAACAATCTGATGATTTTGACTTTTGTGCATTGGGTCTGTAGACAAAATATGATACTGGTAGAAGAAGACTGTTTTAGGGCACTGAGAAAGAGCAAATGACTAGAAGCATAGAAAGAATTAAATTGTTTGAGAGGACTTCATCATGCTGACCAGTAGGAATCTTCAAATTTTCACAGATACTATAGTCTGTATAACTTCAAGTCAAAATCTTCTTTCTGCACAATAGTGTCACAGGGCTAAGGAATTTGTTTTAGATTTGATAGTTGGGTCCTATGCATTTTCCATGGTAGGATGGTCTTGGGGCACAAGGACCAACACTAAAGGCTGTCCATTTTGGAGCCTATCACAAGAGGCAGCCTACTCATGTGATGTGGATTTACTTGCATAATAGAAAGAAAGAAAGAGAGAGAAAGAAAGAAAGAAAGAAAGAAAGAAAGAAAGAAAGAAAGAAAGAAAGAAAGAGAAAGAGAAGAGAGAGAGAGAGAGAGAGAGAGAGAGAGAGAGAGAGAGAGAGAGAGAGAGAGAGAGAGAGAGGAGACACAGAGACAGAGACAGAGACAGAGAGAGATACAGAGAGACAGAGACAAAGAGAGAGAGAGCCAGAGACCGACAGACAGAAAGATAACTTCCTTAAAAAAAGAGCCGTACAATATAATAGTCTGCCCAGGGAGGCAAGAATGAACTCCTGTTCACTGGAGGTAGGCCAGCAAAGATTGGATGACCATTAGTTAGGGGTCATGTAGGAGGGATTCCTCACCATGTGGGAGTCTTAATGACCAACTTAAAAGCATTTATTAAGTGCCTACACTTTGCAACGTAATGTGCCAGACCCTGGGGATGCATTGATGAAACAAAACAATCCCTTCCCTCAGGGAGCTTACATTGTATCAGGAGAAAGAACATACACAAATTATTTCATTGGTGCAAGAAGCTACACATGTGACATTGGTTTCATCAATACAAATCAGCATTTGCTCAATAACAACCTAAGTCTTAGGAAATCATCTTTGGACTTTGAGAAATTAAGTGACTTCTATAGGGTCGCATAGCCAATATGTGTCAGAGACCAGATTTGCACCTAAATCTTTCTGAAAATGAGGTCAACTTTTTACTGTATGAGTATGTCCCTATACAAAATATATACAAATAAATACCAAGTACTTTCACAGAGAAATCACTAGCTGCTGGGTTTGGGATTGGGGGACCACAGGAAAGGATCTATATACAAGGTAGCATTTGAGGACATCATCACTATGTTCTTTCTCTTAATTCTTGTGCTCTCTTTCAGTTATTGCCCTAGGGATGCAAAGACAGTCAGTCTGCTATAGAGAGTCTTCAATTTGTAGTGAGAGGAACTGAATTCAAATCCTGATTCTACTCCCTTCTCAAGGTTATCTCTTAGAATATTGATTTTCCTTCAAAAGCTAAACCCAAATGCTACCCCTTACATGAGGTCTTTCTGGTCTTAGCTGAATATTAGAGGAATTATCAAGCATAAAGGGGCTTACTGAATCAGTGAAAGGAACAAGCATGTCTTCTTTCACAATTCTGTCCCTCATTCCCCTCCAGATCTCCATCCCTGCCTCATTTCCCTGTCTTTAAGCATCAAAAATGAAGATCAATAGATTTGTAGTCAGAGGACCTGGTTCAAATCCCATCTCTGAAGATTAATACCTCTATGACCTACAAAAAATTCAATTAAGCTCTTTGGACTTCAGTTTCCTGATCTATAGAATGAAGGATTTAGGCTATACAGTCCCAAAAGGTTCTTCCTAGCTTTAAGTCTAGAATCCAGCAACTAGTAGGAATCTTCAAATTTTAACAGATACTATAGTCTGCATAACTTCAAGTCAAAATCTTCTTTCTGCACAATAGTGTCACAGGGCTAAGGAATTTGTTTTAGATTTGATAGTTGGGTCCTATGCATTTTTCATGGTAGGACGGTCTTGGGGCATAAGGACCAACACTGAAGGCTGTCCATTTTGGTGACTATCACAACATTTACAAATTGTAGTGATAGGAAAATGGATTTCAAGAGGGAGAGTTATCTATTCTCATGAACTATATATTTGCTGCGAATCCCAACGCTAAGTTATTTGTAGATAACCTACAGACTACTGTCCACCTAAATAGAAGAAAAATTTCCCTGGGATCTCTGGACACGGGGACAAAGCTTGTGTCAAGGGTTGAAATTCCAGAGCTCCAGTCACTGATAAGTTTCTCTAGGTGTCAAAAGAAGAGCTCTCTTCCTTTAAGCTACAGGACAACTTGTTTGTGCAGTTGATTAATTCACTACTTGAAGACACCTTCTCCCAGGATGATTTATCAAAACCACATGGGAGCAGAAATTAATATAACACCTTCAGATGGTTTGAAAGAAAATTTGCTTTTATTGGTTTGCTCCAAACTCGACTGTACCTATGTTGATGCAGTCTCCTCATGGCTCATTCCTGTGCAGCTCCCCTTCAAAAATGAAGTCACCCTTCAAAACATCTTGTCTTTTCCTTGTTCCTTGTCCCAATGCTGCCCCAACCCATGTGATCTTCCCTGACAGTTTCAGCCCATGCTGAGCTCTCCTCTGTCCTAACATATTATTAACAGAGCACACCTGAATAATTAATAAAATTCTGCCTTTTATCATCCACTAATTTTTGTTTTGAGTTTAGTATTAATCTTCCCAATTAAACTTTAATTGTTTTGCCTTGGTCTTCAATTCCTTTTTGCTTTATTTTTTGAAAAACATTTATGAAAAAGGGCCACAAATTTAGGAGAGCCATAGTTCAGAATCCATCATGCCTTTGATATATCCTTGCTCTGTGACTCTGGAATATTCACTTGAATTTTAAATATTCTTGGAAATTTGTAAACTATAGAGGCACCTAGATCACAGAGTGGATCAAGTGCTGGGTCTAGAGTCAAAAGGACCTGAGTTCAAATCCAGACTGAGACACTTACTATGTGACTCTGGGCAAGTCATTTAACCTTTATTTGTCTCAGATTTCTCAAATGTAAAATGAGGAGCAAAAACAATACCTACTTCAAAGGTTGTTATGAGGAGAAAATCAGATAACATTTATAAATCACTTAGTACAAGCAGTGGACACTATATAAGTGTTTATTCCCTTCCCCAAAGACTGTATTGACTTAAAATGGAAAAGGGAGTTTCCTCTCCTAGAAGTTCCCTTTATCAATGAAATCACAAGTCTAGTTTCTAGTCCCAACTATTTCATTCAAGATATTCTACTGGGTCCTGAGTTCCAAAGGTAAGATAAGTATCTCACCAAGAATATTCTGAAAAAGCTTAAGGTTTACTAATGGGGAAAAAAACTCATATAAATAACTATAATACCAAGGAACATGTGTTACATATAATGAAAGTGTCCAGGTAATGACGTGAAATTGGAAGGATAAATGATTAGTTTTAAGGAGGGGCAGGAGGTAGAAATTTAGGGAGAGATTTATAGTGGAGGTTTCAAATGAGTTGAGTGGAAAACTTCAACAAATGGACATGATATACTCCATTCTATAATGATAACTTCTTAAACAAAGGCATGGAGATGAGAAATAGGAATAACATGTGTGTGTTCATCCTTCATTGCTGAAGAAAACCATGCCATCAGAGAAATAATGACATGACTTGCACTTGATTTTGTTTTGAGTGAGGGAGGGCTGTGCAGGTCACCAGTCTCACTTCTCCAGAGTCATATGAATCCAGTGACTAGATATTCATCAGCATGACTGGAGATGATCCAGGATAAGGCAATTTGAGTTAAGTGACTTGTTCAAGGTCACACAGTTAGTGAGTGTCAAGTGTCTGAGGTGATACTTGAACTCAGGTCCTCCTGACTCCTACACTGGTGCTGTATCTGTTGCACCACCTAGCTGCCCCAAGAATAACATAAGAAACAGAGAATAGTTCAATCTTTGATGGCAGCATATATAGGGAAATAATATAATAAAGCTAGAAAGGTAAAGTCTAGCCAAATTTAATAGTACCTTCTGTACAGAAGTCATGCATTTGATCATGACCTGTTTGGGCCCTCTGAAATTCTGGTCCTTCAATATTAGAAAGTTTTGTGCCCAGAATTGCAAAATAAAATAAAATAAAAACCAACCAAACAAACAAATTTGATTTTTATCTAACATTTTAAGATTTACAATGAACTTGATAGATTTTAATTTGGTCATCATAATAACCACATAGGTTTGGGAATAGAGACTCAGAGAGGTTAATGAGGTAAGTTCATGGTATTGAAAGATTATTGGGACCTTAAAGATAACCTAGTCTAACTCCCTCATTGTACCAATGAAGAACTAAGATTTAGGGGGGTTAACTTACCCAAGATAATGGATTAATGAAGTATAATTTGATTCCAAATTCAGTATCTTTGCACTGTGTGATACAACATAGCAAATGATGGAACTGGGATTCAGACATAAGTTGTTATTAATGAGTTGAAGGAATTGCAAATGCTTAGCCTTGAGAAGAGGAGACATAGAAGGCACAAGAAATTTGTTTTTTAAGTGTTTGAAGGATAGTTAGACTGGAAGAAGGAATGGACTTACCCTGTTTGGCTTTTGAGGACAGAAGTAGAAAAAATATTTGGAAACTATAAAAAGGCAAATTTAAATTTGAGGTAATGAAAATCTCCCTAGCAATCAAACTATTTCTTTTTTTTAAAAAAAAAAATAATTAATTAATTTATTTTTAGTTTTCAACTTTCATTTCTACAAGATTTTGAGTTCCAAATTTTCTCCCCATCTCTTCCCTCAGCCCACCCCAAGACTAATTACCCTTTCCCCCAATCTGCCCTCCCTTCTGTCACACCCCTCTCTTCTCCCATCCCTTCTATTTTCTTGGAGGACAAGGTAGATTTCTATACCCCATTGCCTGTACATCTTATTTCTCAGTTGCATGTAAAAATAATCTTTAACATTCATTTTAAAAACTTTGAGTTGCAACTTTTCCCCCTTTTTCTCTCCCCACCCATCCCCATAGAGAAGGCAAGCAATTCAATTTATGTTATACATGTGTAGTTATGCAAAAGACTTCCATAAAAGTCGTGTTGTGGAAGACTAACTGTATTTCCCTCCATCTTATCCTGCCCCCCCATTTATTCTGTTATGTCTTTTGACAGTATCCCTCCTCAAAAGTATTTACTTCTAATTACACCTTCCTCTCATTAGCCCTTCCTTCCATCATTTTCCCTCACTTTCCCCACTCTCCCCTGCTTTCCTGTATTGTAAGATACAGTTTCATAGCCAATTCAGTTTGCATGTTATTCCCTCCTTAAATCAAATGTGATGAGAATAGGGTTCACTTTTTCCCTTTCACCTTTCCTCTCTTTCTTTTCATTGAAAAATCTTTTCCTTGCCTCTTTTATGTAAGAGATAATTTGCCTTATTCTATTTTTCCCTTTCTCCTCCCAATATATTCCTCTCTCAATCCTTAATTTTACTTTTCTAGATATCATCCCCACCTATTCAACTCACCCTGTGTCCTCTGTCTATATGTAAACAATCCCTTCAACCACCCTTGTACTGAGAAAAGTCTCAAGAGTTACAAATATTATCTCTCTATGTAGGAATGTAAATATTTCAACTTTAATATAACGCTTATGATTTCTCTTTCCTGTTTACCTTTTCATGTTTGTCTTTATTCTTTTGTTTGAAAGTCAAATTTTCTATTCAGCTTGGTCTTTTCATAAGAATGCTTGAAAATTCTCTGTTTCTTTGAATTACCACTTTCACCTGAAGTATTATGCTCAGTTTTGCTGGGTAGATGATTCTGGATTCTAATCCTGGTTCTTTGACTTCTGGAATATCATATTCCAATCCCTGCTATCCCTTAATGTAGAAGTTGCTAGATCTTGTGTTATCCTGATTGTATTTCCACAATACTCAAACTGTTTCTTTCTGGTTCCTTGCAATATTTTCTCCTTGATGTGGGAGCTCTGGAATTTGGCTACAATATTTCTAGTAGTTTTCCTTTTGGGATCTCTTTCAGGAGGTGGTGAGTGGATTCTTTCAATACTTATTTTACCCTCTATTTCTAGAATATCAGAGTAGTTTTCCTTGATAATTTCTTGAAAGATAATGTCTGGGTTCTTTTTTTGATCATGGCTTTCAGGTAGTCCCATAATTTTTAAATTGTCTCTCCTGATAAAACTTTTATGGAAGCCATAATTTTTAAATTGTCTCTTCTGATCCTTTTTCCACCTCAGTTGTTTTTACAATGAGATATTTCACATTGCTATTTTTTTCATTCCTTTGGTTTTGTTTGATAATTTCTTAATTTTTCATAAAGTCATTAGCTTCCATCTGCTCCATTTTAATCTTTAAAGAATTATTTTCTTCAGTATGTTTTTGGATCTCCTTTTCTATCTGACCAGTTCTGCTTTTTAGGACATTCTTCTCTTCATTGGTTTTTTGGATTTCTTTTGTTATTTGGGTTAGTCTATTTTTTACAGTGTTACTTTCTTCAGCATTTTTTGGGTCTATTTTGCCGAGCAGTTGACTTTTTTTTCATAATTTTCTTGCTTCACTCTCATTTCTCTTCCCAAGTTTTGCTCTACTTCTCTTACTTGATTTTCAAAATCCTTTTTGAGCTCTTCCATGGCCTGAGGCCAATTCATATTTTTTTTGGAGGCTTTTGATGGAGGAGCATTGACTTTATTTTCTTCTGTTTGAATATTTTTGTCTTCCTTGTCACCAAAGTAACATTCCATAGTCTAATTCTGTTTTAGGCTTTTGCTTATTTCCCCAGTCATTTACTTAATATTTGAGCTCTTTGTCAAGGTAGATCTCTGCTTCTAGTGGGGGTGGGGAGTGTACTGTCAGCTGCTCAATTCTCCCATAATCTTTGGACCTACAGCTCCAGAAACAATTGCTGCTGCTGCCCCTGCTGCTGCTATGACTGCTTTGCTTTCCTCTGCCCCCTCCTCCTCTTCCGCCGTGAGGCTGAGGCTAGACCACTCCACTCTCCAACACTGATCCCACAGGCTTTTTCCACTGACCTAACAATTTGTCCTTGGCATTTTGGGGATTCTGCAGTCTGGAAATTGCCACAAGCGTGAGGGATTCAGTCCCCTTGAGGCCTAGTCAGGTCCTGTCTGTGCTGACATGACCCATAATGGACTGTGCCCTGCCCCTTATGTGGCATGATAGACACTTCCCAGCAACCTTCCAGGCTATCTTGGGCTGGATATTTGCTTCACTCCATCATTCTGTGGGTAATGCAGTTCTAGAATTTATTTGGAGACATTTTTACAGGTATTTGACTGGGTTTGGGGGCAGTGCTCTAGAAAGCGCATGCTGTTGCTCTGCCATCTTGGTTCTGCCACCTTCAACTATTTCTTGATTCCTAACAATTAGCATAATGAGAGGATGGTCAATCCCACATCACTAACTACCTATCTGAGATTTTGAATTGAATGCTTCATCAACATATCAATTTCAATTTTCTTTCTCTCAAAACCCATCCCCCTTCTAAACTTACCTATTTATTTCCAGAGCATGACTATCCCTTTAGTTCAGTGGTTCTCACTTAGTAACTTACAGACACTTTTGTGATTCACAACGATGGTCCAAGGAAATTGCATTAAAAATCATTTAATGATCCCTTTAGTAGTAAAAAAATTGCTCAGTTATGTAACAAATATATTTTTCCCTCCATGACAAAAGGGATACATAATTTGGAAGCATTATAGATTCACTTCTGCAACTATTCAAAACCTTCATTCTGCTATTACATCAACCTCTGACAGCTTCTGACTAACTCAACATGCTTTTGCAATTTCTCAACATGATCTCAAATTGTTTCCAAACTATGGAAATGATTTAACATCAGTGCAAATTGGTTCATAATGTGTATTCAAACACATGCATATACTTTCATTTGTGTTTTGTACACTATTACAGAATAATTCTACCATTACACTCTATTATTCATTCATCATACCTTATGAGTTGTGTGATCAGATCACCAACGTGTTAGGAACATTTGAATTCTTGTATCACAAGTGTCAGACTATTTGAAAACCATGATCATTGGGCATGTGCTTTATAAGTCATCTTGAGCTTCTCACTAGTGAACAAAACTTATATAGAAACAAACCTCATGTTGGTTTTTATATTGAAATATTTAATGATAAGAATTTTTCTACTTAAACTGCTTATGTTACTTATATTACTGTTATGTTATTGAATATGCTAGTTGTCTTCTTCTAGTGTATTTTAGAATGATAAAAAGTGTTCAATTATTCATTAAGGTTTTTGTGATTGTATAGCTGCTTGTTACTGTTAGCAGAGGAAAAAAAAAGGAATACCTAAAGAGTTTCTTTCCTTATAAATTTTAGTTTATATGTAAACATTCTTAAAAAAAGTGATAGATGCACTGGAACTTGGGGTATATTTATCATTTAATATGCTGTTTTTTATTAGCCAGTAAAAACAGTAAACACTTTATAGAAATTGATACTAATTTTTATTAGCTTGGTCTTGAAATTTAAAAAAAAATCTATCTCCTTGAAAGAGAACTTTTAAAATTCTCTGTCATGTTTTACCACACGTTTGGGTAAGGACAGATTTTTCACTTTATTCATGTTTTGAATCAAAATGCAATAAAGAACTTGATTTAAGTTTTTCTTTTTTTCTGGCATTGAGCCAAATATGGCAAAACCTTGTTCTAATAAAAAAAATTTCAAAATTGAAATTAAATTTATATATATTTATTGCATTATATTAGAAGATATATCTTATTTCATTAAATATTACTTATATTTACCAAATTTTGTAAAATAAAGAAACAATATAACATTTTACAAATGATAGTAGGCAGATTAGGCCTGGTAGGAGTAATTTCTTTCAAATCTTAAAGGATATGCCGCAAAAATATTAATAATTATAATTTGAGTTTCTTAATTTTAAAAAAGAATATATAATTTCACAATCATAAATGATTAATGCATGTGATGGCAGTTAAGTGACCTAATGGATAGAATGCTAAACTTAGTGTCAAGAAGACCTGAATTCAAATCCTGCCTCAGATACTTGCTAGCTGTGTAACACATACATCATATATGATGTATTATCTATATAAAGTATATGAGTGTTTGTACATACATTATCATACACATCCAAATATATACACATATGCCTGAACACATTATTTTTCTATGTACAAGTTAAATTTAGATTTCTTGAGGGTGGAAACTGTTATATTTTTGTTTCTTTATGTAAAGTACAAGGCACATATTAAGTATTTCATATCTGTTTACTCAGTTGAATTTTGTTTTTGTTGTTGAGTCATTTCACTTGTGTTCAACACTCTATGAGTTTTGGGGATCTTCTTGGCAAAGATACTGGAGTGGTTTGCCATTTCCTTCTCCAGCTCATTTTATAGAGGCAAACAAGGTTAAGTGACTTTCCCAAGGCAACAAAACTAGTAAACATCTAAGCTCCAATTAGAACCATGATGGTGAGTCTTCCTGACTCCAAGCCAAGTGCTCCATCACCCATGTCACCTAACAGCCCTTGAATTGAATTACATTTTAACACTGTTCATCTTCAAGGATAATTGAAACCACCAAATTTGGTCCATAACTGTAGTCTTAAATTTGTTCCTAGGAAAATAAATGTAAATATGGTCCTAAAGGAAAGCAACAGTAAATGTTTAAATAAGCAAAATCCAGAATAATGGTATCTGCAGAATTGTACCCATTTTTCAGTCTAGTAACACTATAAAAAAGAAAATGAGGTTTAGTGACATTCCTCCTTCCTTTTCAAAACGTTCACTAATTCATTTGTTTAAACAACAGCCATTTACTGAGACCTTGCTATTTGCAAGAGGCTCTACTAAGCACTGGGTAAGCAAAGAAAAATAAAATAAAATGTCCTTGCCCTCCAAGAGCTCACATTCTAATAGGTAAGACAACATTGAATCAACTATGACTATGTGAGAGGTATGTATTGACTGTACAAATGCAAGACAGTGGAGTTTTAAACTTCAGGGAAAACAGGAGGTGGAGCAGAGAAGTGAATATTGAAACTCTACATAGGGAGCAGTCATTAAAAAGGTACTGAGTTAGAAGACACAGGGCAGTGTGTAAGGAACGACATGGAGGCCAAGTGTTACTGGCTCATAGAGTGGTTGGTGGGGAAGAGTTAGGAAGGATACAAGTTGTGAAGAACTTTAATTTCCCAACAGAGCTTTTATATTTGATCCTGAAGATAATAGGGAATTACTGGATTTTACTGAGCACTATCATGCTCAGATCTGAGTTTTGGAAAAAGTCACCTGGGAAACCCAGGGGTGGTTGGGAGAAATTTGGGTCAGGTAGACCATCCAGAAAAATTGTTACAGTTGGCAAAGCATGAGGAGATAAAGTGGTGGTCATGTAAATGGAAATGACATATATCTGAGTGATGTTAAGCAAGTAGAAACAATGGAATTTGACAATTGGATATGTGAGGTGTGTTCAAGAGAAGAGTCAAGTGTGACATCAAGACTCATAACCTAGGTGATTAGAATAATGGTGGCATCTTCAACAATAATAGAAAAATCATGAAGAAGGTAGGATTTGAGAGTAGTAGGAGGGGGGGAGGTATGTGTTTTGTTTTACCCATAAAAGTCTTGAGATGCTTATGGGACATCCAATTTTGAGATACAAAAAAAGGCAGTTGGTGATTTGAGACTTGAACTAAAGAGGGACATTAGGGTTGTTTTACAGCTGATAATCACATGCATAGAGATAATAAGTGGTTCCATGGGATCTGATGAGTTCACCAAATGAACAGTAGGTAGGAAAAAGAGAAGAGGGTCCAGGATTGATTGACATTTGGGAAACATCCATGGTGGGAGGGAGGAAGCGGGGGGAAGAAAGAGTCAGTTAGACTTAAATATTCCAAAGGTATAGAATTCGTTAAATTCTGATCACTTCATGCTTCAGAGAGAGAGAGAGAGAGAGAGAGAGAGAGAGAGAGAGAGAGAGAGAGAGAGATTGTCAGAACGATCTCTCTTACAGTACTACATTGGGATGACATACACCATTCTCCCATTTTCAAATATTCTGGAATGTAGTTTATCTGAGCTAAGTGCCTTCAATTCATCCATGGCAGCAACATATTCTATTACTATCTCTGCATTTATCTTTGATTTTAATTCTCTGTGTGCAATTTTAAGTCCTTTTCAGTCTAAGGATCATTCTCCTTGTTAAAAAGTAAAACCAAATCAGAGTTTCATCAAAACAAAACTAGGGAAGGGTAAGTCTTCTATCTATTGTACATAATCACTCTTCTATTCATCCCCAAGCAGTGATCCTATCCCTTCTTTGGTCTTATTTTCCTGAACATAGCTATAACACTCATATTCCCCACCTTCTTAGGTCCCCAGAATCATAGGATCATAAAATCTCTATTGAATTAATAGGGTTCTAACAGTAAATAATCTAAAATATCATAGTGTTCAATATTATCAAACTCAGTTCATCCTCCAGTAGGTGCATCTGATTGACCACACCTTCCTTAGGGAATCTGTCTTCCATTTGGAAGCAGAACATTCTCCCTTAGAGAGATGAATCCTCTTGTGTGCAAGAAAAAAAAGGTCAAAACTGGAAGGTACCTCAGAGGTCAGTCTATCCAATCTACTCATTATATAGTAAAGAAACTGAGACCCAAAGAGACTTGTCCAAAGTCATATAAGTTGCAAACAGCAAAGTGGAGACCGAAACCCAGATCTACTGATTCCAAAAGCTATACTTAATCCTTTAGGTCACCAAATCATTCACCTCCCTGATTTAGTACTGTTTAAAACTTCTCTTCAGTGGGTGCTGAATAGGCACCCCCATGGTTACAATTTCCAGGAATCTTGCATAATGTTAGCATTTGTCTGAGAGACTTCTGATTGGGGGAAGACGAATTAATGCTGCATTTTGTACTACCGAATTAAAAATTTTAATCAACACACAATTAACCCATGGGATCTTCTATTATCTACATCTTTTAGTCAATCATATCTGAAGACATGGTTTGCAAAAGAAAGCTATTTTTAAAAGGCTGTCTATTCTATTCTGATATTTTCATCACGGACATTTTCAATATGTGTGCAAATCACTCTCATAAAAATTTTATAAAGATGAGAGAGTAGGCATATAGGTTGGTAGTTGTTGATATTCTCCCTATCACTTTTTATAAGTAGTAATTTTCTTTATTCTTTTAGCATTTCCCACCTTTTCTTCCCTTTTCTCCCAACCTCACCATGAGATATTTTATAAAACATCCCTTAACTCTTTAAAAATAGTATTGCCTCCGGTATGAATTTCCTTAGTTCATCCTTCATGTGCTCACTATTCCTAACTTCTTAAGCATATATGTGTGTGTATACATTTATGTACATACATAAATGTGAGTGTATACATATATTTAACCTTGTGTGACATGTCAAACACTAATGCATTAGTGTACAAGCTTCAGTTTAATTGGTGATGAAATTATACTATATAAATGTGAGCAAAACTTTTCTATTGCCCATCTATTTGATGCCAATCTACCAGCTTCAAGTATAAATATTCTTGGAAGGATATGGCTTAGGCAGGGGACTGAGAAAGTTTTTCATGAATGTCTTTTCTTCCCTGTTTTTCACTGTTTTATGAGGTAAAATTAATATGAAATCCACTAGTATTCTTTTTAATGGTGTTTTTACAAAAAGATTTGTATAATGAAAATAACTGACCCAGAAAAGAAATCAAGGAGAGATAATTATACAAATGTATATACATACATATTTGTATATATATATATACATATATGTAATTTATAAATATACCAATAGCAACAATAATTCTTATTGTGACTAGAAAATAATAAAAATGTGTAGATATTACATTTCAAGGAATAATGCATTAAACTCTTAGAACTATAAGACAAAGTTTAGAGAGAAAGAATCACCCTCTGAAATGATTCACCTCCAGATCACCTCTTAAACGAAAACCCTAAATGAAAACTCCCCAGAAATTTATAGTTAAAATCCAAAGCTTTAAGTTCAAAGAAAAAAAAAAGTGCCACAAGGAGCCAAAGGAAAAAAGTTGAAAAACAAAAGAGGCAAAGTCAGAATGACAGAAGACTTGATCTTTTCCAATATGGAGGAGATGAGAACTTGGAATAAAACTTATATTCCAAAAGGCAAAAGATAAATGTTTACACCAAACATATCCTATTTGTTAAAAGTGAATATAATTTAGAAAACCCCAAGGCAATGATCTACTGCTGGAGTGGAGCACCCAACACCTACTTCCATTAAATAAAAAAGAATTTTCAGATATTTCTGATGAAAAGACCAAAGATAGACAATTTAAAATATTAATGAAGGAATCAATAGAAATAGAGAGGCATACATATTTAATTAATTGGAAAGGACTATGTGAAAAAGAATTATTTACATGTCAATATAAATAAAAGTAACAAAAGTCCTCTCAGAACCTTAATTTCTTCAGGGTTCATAGAGAAAATGAAATGACATATGTGGATCTTATTTTTTCTGTTTTGATGGCATTAGGAAAAGGAAAGGGAAAGATTATGAGACTATCTTGGGAAGGAAATAAAGGAAGAAGAAGAGGAAATATCTCAATTCACATAGTAGGAGTATATATGATGAATATAAAATATGGAGAAATGAGCTATGGGAAAGAGTACCACATTATTGAAAACAACTCTAATGCCAGCACTTTCTTAATTAAAGCTCAATGTTGGCACAAAGCAAAGCACTCTCAAAGGAGTTTTACTTCACTTTAATAAATACAACAAGAATATATAATGATGACAGTGGCACCAAGCTTCTTTGGATTCCACCTCACCATCTCTTCTATATGGAAGTATGTCTTGGTCATGAGTGTCAGGTATAATGAAGGACATGGTGATCCACATGGATTTCTGAAACCCACCAAGTAAGAGAGTCTTCAGCCACCATGGGTAAGATTTTTTTTATGCTTTTGGATGACCAGGAAGCTACATCAGGGAAAGAGGAGCCAATTAAAGCATGGGACTACTTGGACTACTTTTAGAGAAAACTAATTCCTGAAGAGAAGGATAGATAGACCTAACCTATGTTAAAAAAGAAATGCTGGTAGATTATTGTTGTACTTTAAAAATGAACTTTGTTTTTATCTGAATGGAAGAAGGAAGTGTGTGTATATACGCTACACATATATACACGTATACAACATATCTAAATCCAGATTCAGCTACCACCCCTATCCCCTACATGCAACCACACATACAAACACACACAAATGTGGACTAGAGATACATTACGTTTGATGAGAAATTTAAAGAAATTGAGGAAAATAGGGGAGGATTGAAGGAGAAGGACCCGATAGATAAGGCAGTAATCATAAAAAAAAAAAAAGAAAAGAAAAAAAAACAGAGTGCCAGAAGGGAGAGTGCAAAGAAGGGATTTAAATTAAAGAAAAGGTAAAAACCTGTGATCTGGTAAAGGGCACAGGAAAGAGAAATGTGTCAAGGGAACAAAACAGATTTATCTCATTATAGATCAAATTATTAAGCAAATTCATCTCATTATTCTTCATCATTAAAAAGAAGGGAAAGGAAGCATAAGAGAGAGGGGAAAAAAGGATACGAGGAAGTGATGGAATGAAATGCACGCTCCCATGAATGGGAATGGAATGAACTTAATCATAGCAAGGGAATTGAGACTATATCATAGAATTGAATTGTTTCACCAAAGTATTGAGATAGGAAAGGAAGGAGGATATTGTCATATAGCCAAGACAGGGATAGGGGAGTGGGAAACAATAGGGGAGAGAATAGAAGAGAATTCATGGCAGAAATGAGGAAGAGGGTTATTTTTTAGAGTTTCTCAATATTAAATAGAACAGAAAATGTAGTGATGTGACTTAATAACATATTCTTATTTAAACATCTTTCCCAGTTGAACAATTTTACCATCTATTTAGGAAACAACTATCTTTGCAAATGACATCACAGACTTCCTGAAATGAAAAGCTGGAATGTACTCTTCTCCTTTCTTCATCAATCTTTTGAAAAGTCTCCAAAGGTTTTACAGCTAAAGGATACATGATATAAGGGCAGAGAAAAAGCAGTGTATACGGCTTTAGCTATTAGATTGTTTTATTTTAATTTGTCTTCCTTCTCTTATTGCCATTTCAAGTTACTAGGAACAACCATTGCCAAATTATAAGATATCAAATAATCATATCAAATGCTTCCTTCCTATCATTCCATTTTTTTTCCTCTCTACCTTTTCTTATTTCTTTCTTTGTACAATGAATACCTATTTCATAAGAATTGGTAGATTTGAATTGTTTTTCCCCCCTTTCGTTTCATTCAAAACTACAGTCAAAGTAATACTCTCACGATTAAAAAAACCTCCTCTCTTAGTATAAAATGGCCACATGTTCTATTTTTTATCTTCCAGAATTATCTTCAAAACATATTTAGTCAGTAAAGTTGAATTTTCAAGTTTGTTGTTTCCCAGGTCCTCGAGGCTTGATTAATAAAAATTGTCAATCCATTAAAGAGGATTATGAGGATTCCCAAGGAATTGGTTGTTAACATAATTAACAGCTGGTTTTACTTTGAAGTCATTAATCAAAAGCATCATAAATTGATGGTAATGACCAGTTTTCCACAAATGTTGTTAATTAGTAAAGGCACTGAAGTTAGATGACAAAGATTTCTAAGACTTATCTACGCCCTTGGATCTCAACTTAAAATATCCCAAAGAGAACTGTTTTTCTAGTGTTACAAAATCAACAGAAATTAGAACAATTTTACATGAAAAGTCACAGCTTCTAAATGGTCACTTCCATTTAAACAACAAAATGTTTGGCTGTTTCTTCCTTGGCCAAGTAAAAACAGAATTTGGGAAAAAAAAATCAAATATAAGGCTTTCTGTACTACATATGGTGGATTATGCTAGCATGTTGTCCTTTGGCCCAACATTCCTCTAAAGAAGTCCAGTCTTGTCTGGAATTCAAGTCTGCTAAGTCTTTAACCAATGCATGCTAGGCACCTTGAGTGATAGAAAGATGAATGAGACCAGTATCTGTCTTCATTAAGATTACTGTGATCAAGAAAATAAGTAACAAAGATTATACTCTAAAGTGGATTATATCACTTTATCTCTCAGATCTGAACTGGGTCAAATATCTGTAATTCAATGCCAGAAATCCCTAAGGCAAGGATCTCCTGCGGTGATTGAACACCCAACCCCTACTTCCATTCTCAAGTTTGCTAGCCAAGCCCCATTTGGTCTTTCGGGCATACTGCTAAGGTTTTCTTTTTAATCTACCTTAACTGGCATTGAGTTTGTTCTTTCATTATTAATTACATGTAAAATATTTGAAGAGTGAAAAGGCTTTTAATTCAGTAATCAGCATCTTAAAGCATTAGTCATGAAATCATATCAAATCAAAAGATCCCACTTGGGATTTATGCTACATAGCAAATGAAAGGCAGATGAGCTAAATAAGTAGGCCTCATAACAAAAGCTTTCTAATAGAATTTGAATTGCCAAACCAAATCAGGCTATAATTTTTAGGTGTTCAATGCAAGACTAAATTTAATGGATTTTCTAGACTTATTTATCTTGAAATGATGGGATAAAAGAAAGTGTTTCTAAATAGATATGAAACACAAGGGAGTAATTTTTGAGCACCAGCATTCACCAAGTTTTATTGGAAATGCTATGCTATTCAGCAGGTTGTAATTATAGAAAGGAAAACCTTATAGTTTATGAATATCAAAGCAAAATTTGGAGATGTGGTGGGGGTCATTCATTGCTGGCTAAATATAGGTACTTAGGTACAAAATAGATTGGATACAATAATTCAGGGCTACTCACTGTAGTAAGTGCACAATGTAGAACTCTTCTATAGTGGTCCAACTGATATCACTCCTTGGACTTTTATGGTCCAACTGACAGCTTTTCATTGAAACCTCATAGTACAACAGCTGTGATTCTGAAAAATCAAATGCATATCATCATTTTGCCAAGTGAATGAGATTTTTAAGTGCACCAAGAAGAATATCACATCAATATTTAAATATCCAAATAGTCTTAATGCTTCAGAAATTCCCTCCAATGATGAGGGATCATCACATCAATCCCTGCTTGCCCAGCCTTTGTGACTCTCACCATGGCTAGAGGCCTTTCTTGTTTGAATCATGAGAACCACTTCAGTGGATTCAAATGGAAAACATCTATACTCTATAATTTATGTGATGGAAATTATATCTATTGAGTTGCCAAAGAATGAGGTCTGTTGCATGTCATAATGTATTGTATATACCAAGGATTTTATAAAATGGTAATTGAAAGAATGAATGAATTACCTCATTCATGAAATCATTAATTAAAAATAAATATTTCTGGAGAATCTATTAGGTGTAAAACAGTATGCTACACATACAAAGATGGATAAGATATGAGGTACTTGATAAATAATTCTGGGATAAATTAATAAGATTTAGTATTACACATTTAAGTTCCAATTCAATTATACAACTGATAAGATGAATTTGTGCAAGTACTAATTGTATTGGTGTCTGTTGCCTACATTCCAAGCTTAATTCATATTTCTCTCCTTTATACGTTCTCTGTTCCAGTCAATGTGACATGCTAGTTGCTTTTCCATAGGACATTTCATCTCCTGCCTCCATGCACTTATAAAAATTGTCTCTCATAACAAGAATGCATATCTTCCTCACTTTTAACTCTTAGTCTCTCTAACTTTGAAAGCAAAGCACAGGAATCATCTTCTATGTCAGGGCTTCTTAAAATTTTTTTCACTCATGACCCCTTTTTGATGAAGAAATTTTTATGTGATCTCAGGTATATAGATGTATGAAATAGGTATACAAATAAAATTTTACTGATAAATCATAAATTTATTTTAAAATACTTCTTTGGTATACATATAATTTTACCATTTATTAAAGACAAAAGCAAATTTGCATACTGAGGTGGACATGCTTATTCATATATAAAGAATTAAATCTTGGTAGAATATTTGATACTGCAGGACGTAGAGTACCTTTAACGTTTTTCAGAGTTGTTTCACACTTTGATTTTATAATTGTCAATGCTGAGAATGCCACTTTGCACAAACATATAGTGCAAAATGTCAGAAGTATGTTTAGGACCATTTCAGACACTGGAAATTCTGTCCTAATCTCAAGCCAAAATTCATTTAGTGATTTTGTATGTACAATAAAAAACACTGCAATTCATAACATATAATAGTCTCAAATCTGGACTGAGGTGTTTCTGGCAGTGTTCATTGGCATTGCGTGCTGTGATGGCATGTGCAGTGCAAATTGTGCATGTTGTCTGTTCGGAACCAAGGCTGTAGTGAAGTTGCACAATGCAACATGGGCAAGCACTGCCGGAAAAAAAAAACAAAAAAAAAACAAAACCCAAAACATCAGATTCAACATGTATTTGATTTTGAATTAATTTTGGGTCATTACATGTTCAGAAACTTTTATTGCTGCCAAATTTTTCCCGACCCAGAGTGTAAGAAGAGCTGTCCTATATGATGTCTTCCTTAATATCCCTAGTTTTAATACTATTTTCCTCCTAAAACTACTTTGTACAAACTTTGTATTTATTTACTTGTGTATATGTTGTGTAGATATGGGTAAAGTACCAAGTATGAAGTCAGGAAAACTCATCTTTTGAGTTGAAATCTGACTTCAAACAATTACTATCTGTGTGATCCTGGACAAGTCACTTAACACTCTTTTCCTCAGTTTTCTCATCAGCAAAATGAACTGGAAAAGGAAATAACAATTATATTTGTCAAGAAAATCCCAAATAGGGTCACAAAGAGTCAAACACAACTGAAAAATGATTCAACAACAAACTACAGGTTGTGTCATGCTCCCCAACCCCTGCTCCAAGTGGAACACAAGAGAAATTACGTAATAGATTAATAAGACTTTATTAAGTGACAGAAACTATGCTATGTCGTATAGATACAAAGACAAGAATGAAAAGGTCCTTGCTCTCAAAGAATTTACATTCCACTTGGAGCAGGGATCTCAGTGAGGTCAGCCCATGTGGAAACAATACACCAGGTAAACTTGCAAAAGGACATTTGATGGCTATTCTCTTTGAATAACTAATAAGGAAACAACTTTCCTACTCCTTTTTTTTTTTTTTGTGGGACAGAGTCTGGTTGTGTTTAATTCATGGAGAAGCTCTGTGGATAATACTGCTCACACACATACATAAGACAATTTTCTATCTGGAACAGGTTTTTTTTCTCTTGTGCTTCTTTATCTTTTAAGTCTAGCTTATTGGCATACATGTGCACATGATAATCTCTGCATACACACAGAAGTGTACTCAAACCACATTATTTTTGGAAGAACACCTGAGAAATAGCATGGCTGAAAAAATAAAATTATTGTATTCCATATTCCACAAGCAATTTAAAAGTCTTAGCCACTCAATATGGCAGCAGTGTGTTTGTAAAATTATTTCAGTCCAAGGAAAACAAAAGAAAAACACAAGTTTATTTTTTTTCCAAGAAAACAAACATTTGTCCTGAATAGAATTTAATCCAAGGTTAAAGACTAAAGTGTTTCTGAATTAAAAATTATGTTTCCACAATGGTTGTGTCCCTAATGGTTAATGGTTTTAAAACATGAACTACAAGTTATTATTAATCCCATGAGAAACTGCTCCAAATCACAAAGAATAATTGAGATAGGGACAGACCTGCCCATTACATTCTTATAAGCAAATTCCAGTGAGGAAATTCTAGAAATTCTCCTTAGAGCAACATCAGTTGGTATCTTCTCTGCACTCATAGTGTTAGCTGCCTAAAGGTTCTGTTATTTGTCTTTCATATTCAAAGATGGTCAAAATGCCACCACCACTTTGGGTGTTGTGTATTCACCTGGAACTGATCAATCCAACATGAGAATGGAAGGCTCTGCCACAGTTTTGGCACAAATAGTCCATTTTAACATCGGGGATAGAGATGTCTCTGGATTTGTGTATCTTATGTTTCCTTTGTACCATTGTGATTTTGTTTTATTCATAGAACACATTATCTTCTTTTGTGCAGGAATGCCATGCTGGGTGGTCCTGTGCCAGTGTCTCCCATGTCTCACAATTGATACCACAGTTCTTTTAAAAGACCTTGAAAGTATCCTTGTACCATTTCTTCTGACCTCTGTATGAATGCTTCCTTTTGTATGTTCTCTATAAAATGGTCTTTTAGGTAACATATGTTTGGCATTTGAACAATGTGGTCAGCTCATTGGAGTTGCAGTCTCTGCAATAGAGTTGACATGCCTGGCAGGTCAGCTCAAGAGAGCACCTCAGTATCTAGTACCTTATACTCTTCAGATTATTCCTAATTTAAAAGCAATTTGATTTTCTGGCATATAAGTGGTAGACTGTCCAGATTTCACATGCATACAATAACGAAATCAGCATGAGGACCTTGCAGTCCTCAGTTTGGTAGGCAACCTGATACCTCTTCTCTCCTGCACTTTCTTTTGGAGCCTCCCAAAGCATGAGTTAACTCAACAATGCTTGCATTAATCTCATTATCTATGAGGACATCCCTGGAAAGTATACTGCCAAGGTAAGGGAATTTATATACGGCATTCAAAATTTCTCCATTTACTGTAACCTACAGTTCTACATATGGATGGCATGATGTTGACTGGTAGAGAACCTCTGTTATCTTCTTGTTGATTGTCAGGCCAAAACTAGCACAAGAGGCTAGAGCGTTGAAAAGTTAAATGATTAATTCAGCTTCACATAGACAATATGTGTTCAATATAAGAATCGGACCCATGTCTACCTGGCTTTTGAGAATCGACACTACATCATACTGTCCATAGAAATCAGAACAATTCTGAAAATTTGCCTCACATACAGAAAATTCACAAATGTGACAAAATATCTTAATGATCAATATTAGAGGACCTTTGAAAATTCAGTAACAGTTAATCCACTCATGTTCAGGCTATGGATTGACCCACACACTCTGGGAAGCAAATAGGAATCATGCAAAGAAATGACTAAAATGTTGCTTTTTGATACATGGATTCTGCTCCTAGACATTAACCCTGAGGAAGTTATAGAAACTTTCCATGTACACCTTTAAATTCACAGAAATTTTCATAGTAACAAAGAACTACACATCAGGGAGATGTTCATTGATTAGGGGATGGCTAAACAAATTGTTATATGTGAACATAAGGGAATAATTCTGTTTGAGGAGCTGAAAATATGGAGGATTCAGAGGTGCACGGGAAGACATGGATTCATGCTAAGAAAAAAAGGAATGAATGAAAATGTATTTATTAAGCACTAACTGTGTGTCAAATATTGTTCTAAGAATTAGTGATACAAAAAAACAAGCAAGCAAGCAAGGTAGTCTCTGATTTCAAGGAGCTTAGATTTGAATGCCATAGACATAATTTATAATGGACAGTTAGCTAGACAGAAATGTTTTGAAAAAGGAAGGTCAATAAATGGTGTCTAGAATCGTAGGGTCATAGAACCATAGTAACAGTATAAATCTGAGTACTGTTCTGAGAACTGGACTTGGAATGAGTCAAGAGAAAGATCATAAGAAAAATAGCATGGCATGGAAATAGCTAAGTGGTATGTATGGTAGGTATGACACTGGACAAGATAAGGAGGCATTTCACCAGTCAGAGGTCAGGATTGTGGAGGTAAGTTTTTAAGTTTGGAAGGAAAGAGAAAATAAATATGAGACATAGCAGAGAGATGATGAAATGAATAATATTGATCACAATAATAAAAAAAAGAAAGAATAACGCAATAACAAATTTGAATACTGCATAATTGCAATGATTGATCTTGGCCCCATAAGGAGAAGTGGGAGAATTTATCTTCCTCTTTTTTTTGTAAAAATGAGGAATTATCAATGTGGAACACTTTATATGCAATAAGTTCTGGTTGATGTCTTTGGCCATTTTTTGCTGAACTGTTTTCTGTTTATTTTTTGTTGTAGGGAATGACTCTTTGAATAGGGGAGGTGAGGTATAATATACTTAGAAATGAAAGTGATGTAAAATCAAAATATATCAATAAAAAAACAAAGAGAATAGAATGATATAAAAAAGACTCCATACCAAGAACACTGATTTTTCACACCTAGTTAGATTAATTAATTAGGCCTCATACAGGGCAAATTTTTCCTTTGGAAAATGAGATCATCTAATAATGACAGCTGGAGCAGAAGATATGATGGCAATAAACCTTCTGGAAGAGAGAGACACGTCATTTCTATGACCAATAAAGCTCAATAAAAGTGTTAGCCACTGAAAGAAACAATCTTCAAATAATGCTGAGTAATGATGTTTATCATAACTTTAGAAAGAGATTGACTACTAATTGCCTCTGTCACCAGCAAAAACTGTGCTGTGACAGACTCTCCTTTAAGAGCAAACAATGAAAAACTCTCATGGAATATTTTCACTTGGTGTCTTTCTAAAGCCACTGTCATATGTGTTGATATTGTTTATGATGAGTCACTCTTGAACATGCTATTATTGTGGTTACCAGGCTTTCTTGGAAATAACTTTCTGTAGGTTGACTGAGTGTGATAATAAGGAAAGATCAAGTAGGCATTTTTTTTAAAGAAAGGGTTCAGGGTCTTATGATTTAGAAACAAAATAAATTCAATCCAAGTGCTTTTCAAGGCTTTTCATTCTCATTCAAGAGATAGAACTGGGCCCAAAGTTGAGAGGTAAAACCAAGCCCAAATGACATATTTGTTGAAGGAGTGAGGCGGTTGCAGTTTACTCATTTTTAATATGGCTACCATATGTTCTTAGAAAATGAACATGTTCCACTCAGATCTTACTGGAACACACACCAATGCTCAGAAAATTTCAATTCCTTAAAGCTTTTCTTTGGAAAATAAAAAAGAGTAAGTTAATCAAATTTAGTTTAGGTCTTCAAAATCCCTTTTTTCTCTGAATTTTCTCTTCTTTGAGCTCCAAACTCTTTTGTGTTACATAATCCAGATTGTACTGTGTACTGAAGCAACCCCAAAAAAGCAATAAGACAAAGATATTTTCAACAAGATGTTTTGGCAAAGCAACTGAATTAATGGAGCCTGGGTTCCTTAGAGCCAAGTCTCAGCATACATCTCATTGTGACATCCAATCCAATCCTTGCTAAAATAAGTGTTACTTTGGAGCACCCTCCTGTTGTGAAATTTACGGAGACCCATCTAACCTAATTATCTTCCACCCTTGTTGGAATCTGTTTTGAATTAATCTTCTTGATTCAGAATTATTTAAAGAGGATATATAGATAGATACATGCCAACAAAGATATGGTAGAATTTCATATTCTTTCTAGGTTTTCAGTCCCTAACAGTTCAGGTCAAAATAAAAGATTTAAGTATGTACCTTCTTAATATATATTTTTAAATAGTCACAAAGTTAAAAGACATATTATGACAAATTTCGTTATCTCCTTTTCCCATCTCTTTCATAAAACTCATTCTTTTATTAAGAAAAAGGGAAATATGTCTATATACATATGTATATACATACATACAATTCTGTATATACATACGTATGTCTATTTCATCAATTCAGTTCAGAGATTTGGAATTCTTATAACTGAGAAATTTTGGCCCTGAAATTCAACTTTACACTGATCTAAAACAATCTAATTGTACAAATGAAGTTGTGGTCATAATGTGTAGCCTACTTGGGAGTCAGCTGTTATAAAGCACTTCAACAACATCAGATTGCATACATCATTCATTTTCTAATTACAAATGGTATTTCTCCATACTCAGTAAGTTATCATAAAGAACATAATAATCAATCAAGGAGAAAGAAAGATTTTAAAGGATAGAACAGAAGTGATTAAAATGGAGGCAGGACAGTTATATGAATAAAGATATTAATTTTGTATATGAGTAATTTGATGAATATTGGACCAGCAGTCAAGAGACTTGGATTTCAAGTTTTATCTTTGTCACTATCTACCTAAATTGTGACTGAATAATCTTTCTAAGCCTCACTTTATACCTGTGCAAAAAGAGAAAGTTAGAATAAATGCCCCAATTCTCTTCCAAGACCAAAAATCAGAATTTGGAACCTAATTACTGAGAGACATCAAATAACTTATTTACTCTCTCTTTCCCTGCTTGTTAAATTCCTCAAATGGAGGAAATTGTGAAGATGTAGATTTAGTCCTGATCCCAAGGAAAAATTTCCAACAATCAAAGTTGCCCAAGACTGAATAGGTTGCTTCAGGAAGTAGTTGGTTTCCCTCTGCTTGAAGATCTTCAAGCAGAGCCTGGATGATAACTTACCTGGTAAAGTATAGGGACAGTTATTTTCATGAATAAAGTGGACTGGCCTTTGAGGTCCCTTCTCACTCTCTAATTCTGTGATTAAGGGATTCTATCATCATTCTAAAATCTCAAATTATATGTTTCATTTTTATTTTTCGAAGTCCGAGGAAGGAGAGTTGAGAGACGTCCCAATTTCCAACGAATTTGGATCTATTGGTCTTCTTTGAGAACAAAAGATAACAAAACAACATAATGTAGAGATATGAGTTCCAAACTATAATCAGTAATCTTTAAGAATTTGATGAGAAAAGGAGAGGGGGATGAAGATGGGGAAAATGCCAAACAGGGGTGCAACATTGAGTCCACTGCCCTATAAAAGTTTCACATACATAGTACTGTGTTTATATCACATCCATTCTATTCTGTCCAGTTCAGACACAAGATTTGAGAGAGGTCAACAAAGGGAAAATATATCCACAAGGCAATCAGGACAGTGAAGGATGGGAGTCCAAATGACATGTGAATCCATTGAAAGAATGTGTATCCTAAAGAAGAAAAGACTTGAGGTAAGGGAAAGGGGAGTAATGAGAGTCTTCAAATACATGAAAGGCTATCACGTAAAAAAGATCCAACTTGTTTTGTATCGTCTACTGGGAAAAAGTAAGATCCAGGTATGGAAAAAACAGATAAATAGACTTCTGAGCTCCAGGTCACCAGAAGGATTTGATAGAAATGGCACTTGCTTTTGGTAGCAAGGTACACAAAACGACTTCTAAGTACTTTTCCTCTCTCAGATTAATGTTTATTCACCTAACTTATTAAGCTTATTAATGCTTAATCACCCATCTCTATTATGCTTTAGGTTTTACATGATGAATTCTCTGTAACAACTTACAAGATAGGTAGCATAAGTATTATTATCCTCCCCATTTTTGATGGGGAAAAAAGGAGTGGAGTATGATTTCACTAGTGTGGAGAATTCCTTGATACAGAAACTCCCTCTATGAACAAACACCAGCAATTTTTTAAGTTTTGCAAAGTTTTAAGTAAAGTTTGTAAGCTTTAAATAAAAGGCGTTAAGTTTCCAGAGCCACTAAAATTTTTAAATAATTTGTTCATGATAACCTATGCATCAAGTGTAGGATTTCAACTCAGGAATTCCTAACTCCAAGGCCAGACTATCTATAGTGCCTCCAATTTTTTCTCCATTTCATGTTACAAATAAGGAAATAGATCCAGAAGAGCATTGCTCCTTGACCAAGATCACACAACATTTAACTGTCAAAATTAGGAGTGGAACTCACACCTCTTGTCTCTGAGTCTTGCATGCATTACAATGCGCCACATGGCCTTGTTATGATTGCAAGGTCCACTAGGAGAGAATTCAAGGTAGTTTAAGCTACTAGTGGAATGTAAAGAAACTAGAATATGCTATTAAAAATATTCTGCTCTTTGTATTTTTCCTTAATTCAGCATTGTCATCCTATCAACGAGACCAAATTGGCAAGGTTTGATTGCTCCATATAACTGCCAAAGAGCTCTATGTTCCTAAGATGCATTCATTTGAGTTTTCTGGTATTCACTTTACTTGTTTGTACAATGGATATTGTTAGCCAAAGTCAGGGGGCTGGGCCTAATATAACTTGTAAAGTACCAACTACACTGGCATTTAATAAATGCCACATATAATACAGGAACTCCTTTCAAATTGATTTCTTGGGGCCACAATACCATTTTTACTAGCATTCTTACTAAGCCATTAATGTTTCCATGTAGATGGTTGCATCTTTGAATTTACAAATTTCTAAATTTTTCTAAAAGTGTGTACATTATGTATGTACAATATACTACATAGGGGACTGGCACCTAGTTTTGATTGCTTGATCAAGTTAAGGATAACATTTGGCTTTTTTCTAACAAATTCATTAATATGTTTCATAAACAACTATTAGAAAGGGGAAGAAGTACCCTCTCATTCAAGAAAGTTCTAGTGCTTATAGTATTGCTTGGAAGGAGCCCAGGCTGTAATTAGTAACAGAATGGATGTCATCTGACTTGAGAATATAAACTCTAGGCACATTTTTCCCCCTTCGGCAGAACATGACCTTGGTGTAGGGATAGAATGATGGTGTACATTAGGAAGTGCCCACATTGGAACAGCATTTGTTTTAACTGTTTGTGTTGAAAGATCATAGCTCTAGGATCTGAAGCTGTATTGTCTAGGGAAACTGTATAAATGTATTCTTCTTCAGTAAAAGGGTGATGTTCTTCCTGTTCCACAGTCCCTCTTTCAGCGTGGGGTACCAGGTGCTGAAACAAACATTCTCCCTTCTGGCTGGTGTGTTAGCAGTTGCCTAATATTCCTTATCTGCAATATGGGATCTAAAATGCCAAATGGCTTTGCTCCACAGAGTGCTTCCTTCCTTTGTTTAGTGGAAACCTGTCAGCTGCCATGATAGTATCAAGGCTTTTCCAAGCCTGAGGTGTGATTATGGATTCAAGATCTCATTTGTGAAAGGTACACAAGACATTGATTTGTACAACAATTATCCAATTTAGACTGATATCCAAAAGCATCCATAAAGAATGCTAAAAACTCAAAGTCACTCAAAGATCTCAGAAACATGAATTGGCCTAGGGCAATGTTCAGCAACCATGCTGTGTGTAATTAGAGAATTAATATCTGCATGATCATAGTTATGAATACAAAATGCTCTATTCTGCTCCCTGATGGTGCGGACCCAGATGGAAGCAGGCAGAACTATTGCCAAGAATACGGTCTGGCCCAAGTCCAGACCCTCTTGTAATTTATGCCGTGAGTTCTCCTGGGGGTGATAGTAAGGTGCTTCTCAGCTCACAATTCCTCTGAACACCAGGATGTCACTGCTAAAGTTTAAGATACAGACAGTCTTATTTTCCTCTCTGGCATGTTTCAAATCTTAGACATGCTTATTAATGATTTCTCATTTATCTTCTGTCTTAATGAGTTCCGATACTTTACGGAAGTTATGCAAGCTTATGTCAACCTGCCTAGGTACACAACAAAAAAAACAAAAAATTCCTCTGAGATTTAGTGATGGTCAACATCATGGCTAGTCTATGTTTTGATCTATTAAATGGGCTTTGCAAACTATGTTGTGAATTTCCTGTGGTCCAGAGGCCCAAATAGACATAACCTTTCACATATACATTTATTCATCCATTAATTATATTCTAAAGAGAAAAATTACCTTTTCAACTTTAACATACCACTTAAAGCAGGAAGATATTTCAGAGGTCATATAATTCAACTCTTTTTATAGATGAGACAGTTTAGGCCATGGGAAATAATGACTTTCTCAAGGCCACACAGCAGGGATGGATTTAAATGAAATCCCAGCTTTCCTACCATTCCTTTCAATGTTCTTTCTGTTACAAAATCTTTGCTGCTTCTTCCTATGATATGAGAAAAGGAAGGGTGACTGTTTTGTATTTTTTTTTTACTCTCAAGAAAACATCTCTTTTTAATTTAAAGCAGAGATTGTTCAATTAATTTTGCCTTTCTATGCATATTTCATGGATTAAGAAAAGGAATTGCATACAATCTAATAATAAGAAAAATAATAGATGGCATTTTTTAGTGCTTTAAAATTTGCAATGTGCATTACACATATATCTGATTTGAATCATGAACTAAACCTGTGAAGAAAATGCTTTTATTATCTACATTTGACAGATGAGGAAATTGAATCTGAGAAAGTTCTTGAAATGCTCTGGGTCCTCAAGCTACTAAGTATCTGAGATTGGAGCACCAGTCTGCTTTATTCCAGGTCTAACCAACAAGCTATCATCTATACAGCTTTCCTCATCCCAAAGTCATAGAGTATTTGCTATCAAAATCAATAGGAGGAATATTCATACCAATGAAATCACAAATTCATAAAGTGCTGGAGGATTTTTTTCTTGAGATCTTTTGGGAGAAAAATTGCCCAATATTCATTTTGATTTAGGAATCATCCATTCATTCTTCAAGTTGTATGGTGATAAAAGATAGGGCATGTTAAGACACTTTTTTTCTGATCAGAATAAAAAGAACTCACTTTCCTTTGGTTTCAGATAGTTAGATCTCTCAAAACACACATCTAGAAGAAAGTCTCAAGTAAAACATTCTCTTTTATTTTTAGGTTTTAAGCTTAGTACTCAAACATATAAAAAATATACATAGCCAAGGGCCTAGCTAACTGTACAGTATGGCTTAGACCAAAGATCCACAGCTGGAAAGAAATTTAAAGATCATGCAGTCCAAGCCCTTCAATTTATAGATGAGAAATAGAGAATCAGAGATTGATATTTGTTTAAAGTCAAGACAGTGGTAGAACTGGGCTTCTATCACTGCAAAATCCAGTACTATTTCCAGCATACCACTGGTATTATAGCCCAGAAAAGTAAAGAGGGCATCTCTTATATTTGTTAATTACATGTGTCATATAGAAACAATATGTCAAAGACTAACTAGATGGGCATGAGAGATGAACTCTACCTCCTTAAGAAAACTTCAAATGATCTCTGAAGGCATCCTTTCATAACTTTCCAAAAATTCTTTTTTTGTAGTTGGAAGTGTGAGGTCAGGGTTTGAGAATTGTTCCTTTAGTCTATATGTTTTAATGCAAAGGTTTGACATGAATCAATTGTTCATGAAATACCATCCAGATGTGAGTCCCAAAATGCCTGAAAAGACAGAATGAGGAATATTAGTGCCAGTAAGTCATGACATCATGTATTTTCTTGTTTTCATTATGGAAACAGTGAGCTCCCACATTATCACTAAATTAAGCTGCCTTCTTTCAGTTGATTGCTATGTGAGGTTCATAATCAGTATTATGATTGGCTCTTGAATGGTCAAAAATAAGAAATAATGTAGTCATAATGAACATCAGTTTGGTGACATTTCCCACGAATGCCTTTAATGAAGCAGATTGTTATCAATTATTCTTAGATCTATCTATAAATATTCAGTTGGTTAACAACATTCATTTAGCCTTCACTTGCACAAAATTCTGTTTTCCAGATTCCACAGAATGTCACAACATGAAAGTGGGTACCAAAAATATGGATCGTGAAGGAAAGATCTGTTGAAATGAACAGGTTAGAGCAAATAAATAAAGTCTAATGTAGGAGTTTTTATTGAAATATATGAGCAATAGGAGAAAAGTGATGAGGCAGTAGAATGTAAACTGCATTCTTAGAAGTCCTTGATTTAAGGGTTGTCACTACTTACCAGCTATATGACTTTGGAGAAATCATTTACCTTCTCAGTTTTCTTACCTTTAAAAGCAGAATCACACCCAGAGTTCTTAACTCACTACATTTGATAATGGAAATGCATGGCTATATAAAAATTAAACCATTATGTAAACAACGAACTACTTTATCTGCAAAACTGTAAATATTTTTATTAGAAATAACAAAATAGGAGACAGAGAATCGAATTTATAAATGTATAAATATTTAGCCTGTTTCCTCAGTGTCCTAAATCTGAAGAAATGATTGGAGGAATGGAATTGTGTTAATAACTATTGTAATAAGTATTGAAGGAATAATTATATGTAATTAAAAACGTTAAGTTTATAGTGTGCCATGCCATTCAAGACATCCCACATCTTAGAATATATAGAAAGCAAGCAAAAATTTTTTACTAAAACAAACTAAACTAAAACTAAATTAAGGCTAAAACTAAAACATTTATGCCAAAATGATAGGTTTTATTCAGTAAATTGTGAAAATTATGGATTTAAATAGAGCAAATAAGGTTCGATCACATTCAAAATGTGACCTCTTGAAAGACGGCAGAGGAAAACTATTAGCATTACTGATCATATCAACAACAAAACTAGCAGAAACCATATGATTATCTCAATAGATGCAGAAAAAGCTTTGACAAAATACAAACCCTATTCCTATTCAAAATACGGAAAGCATAGGAATAAATGGAACTTTCCATAAAATAATAAACAGCATCTACCTAAAACCTTCAGCAAGCATTATATGCAATGGAGAAAAGCTATATGTATTTCCAATAAGACCAGGGGTGAAACATGGAGGTCCATTATCACCCCTGTTAATCAATATGATATTAGAAAGGCTAGCTGTAGCAAAAAGAGAAGAAAAAGAAATTGAAGGAATTAGAATAGGCAAAGAAGAAACTAAGTTATCACTATTTGCAGATGATATGATGATATACTTAGAGAATCCCAGAGGCTGAAGTAAAAAACTAGTTAATATGACAAACATCTTTGGAAAAGTTACAGTTTGCAAAATAAACCCAGATAAATCATCTGCATTTTTATATATTACTAGCAAAGCCTAATAGCAAGAGATACAAAGAGACATCCCATTTAAAGCTATGGTAGACACTATAAAATATTTGGGGTCCTACCTGCAGAAACAAGTCCAGGGATTATGTGAACACAATTACAAAATACTTTTCACACAAATAAAATCAGATATAAGCAGATGGAAAAACATCAGTTGTTTGTGGGTAAGCCAAGCTAATATAATAAAAACCACAATTCTACCTAAATTAATTTACTTATTTTGTGCCATACCAATCAAACTACCAGATAATTATTTCCTAGAGCTGGAAAAAATAATATCAACATTCATCTGGAAGAACAAAAGGTCCAGAATATCAAGGAAACTAATGAAAAGAAATGGTAGAGAAGGTAGTCTAACCCTACCAGATCTCAAATTGTACTATAAATCAGCAATCATCAAAACCATTTGGTACTGCCTGAGAAATAGAGGGGTAGCCCAGTGGAATAGGTTAGTTACTCAAGACAGTAGTCAATGAATGTAGCAATCTACTGTTTGAAAAACCCAAGGACCCCAGCTTCTGGGATAAGAACTCACTGTTTGACAAAATTGCTGGGAAACCTGGATAACAGTGTGGCAGAAACTAGGCATGGACCAAAGCCTGACATCACACACAAGAATCAAGTCCAAATGAATACATGGTCTGGGTATAAAGATCAATACTATAAAAAAATTAGAGGAGTAAGGAATAGTGTCTTTCTCAGATTTATGGAGAATGGTGACATTTATTACCAAGCAAGAGTACAAAATAGATAATTTTGTTTACATTAAATTGAAAAGTTTTTGCACAAACAAACGCAATGCAACTAAGATTAGGAGGGAAGTAGAAAACTGGGAAAGAATTTTTGCAACTAGTGTCTGTGATAAAGGCCTCATTTCTAACATATATAGAGAACTGAGTCAAATATACAATAATAGAAGTCATTCCCCAATTGATAACTGGTCAAGGGATATGAAGGTAGTTTTCAGGGGAAGAAATTAAAGCTATCTATAGTCATATGAATAAATGCTCTAAATCATTATTGATTAGAGAGATGCAAATAAAAATCACATCACACCTGTAAGATTGGCTAACATGACAAAACAGGAAGATGACAAATGTTGGAGAAGGAGAGTTGGAACACTAATTCATTGTTGATGGAGCTGTGAGCTGATCCAACCTTTCTGGAGAGCAATTTGGAACTGTTTCCAAAGGGCTACAAAAATGTGCATACCCTTTGATCCAGTGATATCACTTCTGGGACTCTATCCTAAAGAGATCATAGAAATGGGAAAAGGTCCAACACCTACAAAATGTTTATAGGAGCTCTCTTTGTGGTGGCCAAAACCTGGAAATCAAGGAGATGCCTATCCATTTGGGAATGGCTGAGCAAGTTGTAGTATATGAATGTAATGGAATACTATCATGCTATGAGAAATGATGAACAGGAAACTTCAGAGATGCTTGGAAAGACTTATATCAACTGATACTGAGTGAAAGGAGCAGAACCAGAAGAACTTTGTACACAGCAGCAACCACACTGTATGAGGAATTTTTCTGGTAGCCTTAATACATCATTGCAATGCATGGACTTAAAAAATTTCCAATGGACTTTTGAGGCAAAATGCCTTCCACATCCAGAGAAAGAACTATGGAATTGGATCACACATAGAAGCAGATCATTTTATTTTTTATTATTTTTTTTGTTTTGTTTTCTTTTGTTTTATGGTTTTTCCCATTCATTTTAATTCTTCTATGCAACGTCTTTAATAGGAATGTATGTGTAGAACCTATATAAGATTTTACGCCATCTCAGGGAATGAGTGGGGAGGGAGGAATGAGGGGAAAGGATGAGAAAAAATCTAAGATATATGGAAGTGATTGTCAAACACTGAAAACAAATAAAATAATTTAATTAAAAAAACCCAACTCCCCTAAAAACCCCCCAAAATATTAACTCTTTCCCTGCTTATTCATTTTTGCTTCATCTTCAAAGAACTGTCCCACATAGAGATTTACATTTTATTTCTTTAAAAGCAGTATTAATAATTTTTGCAAATATTATGGTAGTCTTCATCACAACAAAGTATAAACATAATTCTTTGATATTATACATTTGTTTTTCATTATCATAATAAACATAATTGCAATTATATAACTAATTATATCATTACAAATGTAATCTCCTTGAGGGTAAAGTCTTTGTTATTTATTTATTTTATTTTGTCTCTGTATCCCCCACTATATGGATATTAAATCTGATTCAAGGAGGATTTATTGAGCATCTACTCTTTACAAGTCATTGTGTTAGGAAGATACTAAGAAAAATAATAAGCCCTATTTTTAAGGAGATTTGCTTTTTCTACACAATACTTGGAATGAAGTTGTTCCTTATCAAATACCAACTGAAAGTCCGAATTTGTAGCACATATTAAGAGCACATGGCTATTTCTCTCTATAGTCTCACGCCAGCGGATATGACATTTGCGGAGATGTAATACCACCATATGACTACACTTCAAATTTTCTTGGGGCCATAGCGGTAACTTTCTTTTGAGAAAAAAATACACTCTTGCCACTCCTGACTATAGCTCCTGAGCCTCAACTTGTATATTTTCCATTTATGCGAATTCAGGTACAATGATACCATTACAATGACTCTCTAAAATAATTTCTTTTATTTATTTATTTTTTTATTTTTTACACAGTTTATAGCAGATAAAACAATTCAGACTTTTGGTCAGGTGGATATATCTTTTTAAAGCATTTACAATATGGACCACAAAATAATTTTTTTTAAAGACATTAACCAACTGAGACACAGATAAAATTTATGTTGCTAACTTCACAACTCTTGACCTAATTGTCTCTACAGTATTACTAAGAATTAAAGGACCCTAACTTAATGTTGTTGGTCTAATAATTAACTATGCCTAATAGCTTAATTTTAGACAACCTTGAATGTTCCCCTATCCCTAATCTATAATTGAATAGATCTGGTATTAAGCTTACAAACCTTTTGACTATAGGAAATTGCCACCAATAGTAAGGACATTGCAGGGATACAATATCTCCCCAACTTCAAGTCATTTCCAGACAAGATTAGATTATCCACTTGCATTCAGTCAGGCTTAAAATCTACCAGGTGACAGTGGAGAAATTGAGTCAGGAGAATCTGACCTCAGCCCATGCTGAACAGCTGCTCTCCCACCCTTCCCTTGAGATCACCTATGCAATTCATACCAGCACCTCATCAGCTTACTGGCATCATGGATTGGAGGCTCATTTCGCCTTTCTTGTTACCTATACCTGGAGTTAGACTCAGAAGAACATTCAATGGCAGGGGCCGAGGTGCCATCCCGGCTGGGTGCTGGGCCGCTTTTGAATGGTGCTGCCTGGGGGCCGCATGGTGGGGACCGAGGAGACGCTCTAGGCTGTCGGGGCCCAGCTGAGGAGGCGCCGCCGTACCATGAGCCACTGGGATTTAAGAGATTATGGCATCTGAAGCCCACAATGATAGAAAACGGAACCTTTTGCACTTTGAGGGCCATTTCATTGATCTTGCTGCAAAAAGGATCTTTCATTTCACTAAGAACATGAAGGAGGGTAAGAAATCTCCAAAACAGTTGGCTGCTTACACAAATAGAACAGTTGGATACGCTGTGAAAAGTCCAGACAAATTGCACAGAGAAGTATGTTACAGAAAGAAAGTTCATCCTTATTTTCCAAATCCTTCTTATAGAAGAAAACATTTCCCTAGAAGTAGGGGTTGTAACATGGCAAATAAAGAAAATGAACTGGCTTGTGCAGGCCACCTGCCTGAAAAATTACTCCGTGAAGGTCGTACATTTTTAATTAACGCCAGTGATTCTAGTTCTTCACAAACAGAAAGCCCATCATCAAAATATAGTGGATTTTTTACTGAGGTTTCTCAGGACCATGAGACAATGGCACAGGTCCTTTTCAGTAGAAATCTGAGGTTGAATGTAGCTTTAACTTTTTGGAGAAAATGAAGTATAAGTGAACTAGTAGCCTATTTAGTGAGGATAGAAGACCTTGGAGTGGTGGTAGATTGCCTTCCTGTGCTCACCAGCGGTTTGTTGCCTCTAGTAAAATCACTACTTAAAAGCAAATTTGAAGAATATGTGATAGTTGGTTTGAACTGGATTCAAGCAGTCATAAAAAGATGGTGGTCAGAACTTTCTGCTAATACGGAAATTGTAAAAGACGGAAATGTTTGTATTTTAAAACAGCAATTAAGTGGATTGTGGAAACAAGAAAACCATCTTACATTGGTTCCAGGATACACTGGTAATATAGCTAAGGATGTAGATGCTTATTTATTACAATTACCTTGACAAGCATCACCACTTGAAGAGGACTTCCTTATTCAGAATATTCTTGGACTTTGTAAGCTTCCAGAAAGAGGTCTTTTCTGAGAACTATGAACCGAGGAGGGAAGTGGAATCTTCCAAAAATGCCATTTAACAAAACCACTAGTGAAATCCTAACAATCTACTTCACATTGAAGTGGAAAAATATCCACAAGGAGCATCTTTGACTTCAAAGAGGTGAAAGTGCACTATAAAAATTGAATGCCTTTGCTGCGTTTGGGATTTGTATGGTTATTTGGGGGATAGTTGTTTTAAGTGTATCTGTGTCTTATTGCAGTCCTTCACATTGTATAAAAAGGTAATTTATACTGACGTGAAAAGAAAAAATGGGCAAGACGTTTTGCTAGGAACCACAAAGACCAATCACCATTAATATTTTTTTAAGATTGTGTTTTATAAAAAAACAAACCACCAATATAAAAAAAAATAAAAATAAAAATGGCAACTTCCAATTACCAGGTTTCAAATATGATTATAGTTTCACTTTGGCTAAGGAACATCTTTTGAGGCAAGACTTAGGTGGCTTACATGTCTTTCTATACAAGTTCTAGTGCCTGGTTAAATGGAAACCATAAAATCAAATTTACCATTAAAACATTGATTTTTCCATCAATGCCAAATTTTATCCAAGGTTACCTTCCTCTAGGAAATTTAGACTGAAATTCTTTTCTCCAAACTAAAGACGTCATTGATTTATTCTCAGTAATTAATTCAGTCTATTGCTCTAATACTAATTGCTTTTACCTCACTAGGTAACATGTCCATTTTTTCTCCCCATCACTCCCCTCCCCTCGCTTCCTAATACCTTGCATTCTGATTACTCCTTCCCTCAATGTACCCTCCCCTCCAACACACCCCATCCTTCTTCTATCCCCATCTTCTATCTTTTCTTGCAGGGCAAGATGAATTTCCATACCCCTATCCCTGTAGTTCTTATTTCCCCATTATATGCAGTAAAAAATCTCAACATTCATTTATAACACTTTGAATTCCAACTTCTCTCCCTCCCCACCTCCCTCCCCAGCTGCACTGAGAAGGGAAGCAATTCAATACAGACTAAATATGTGTTGTTTTGCAAAAGACTTTCATAGTAATCATGTTGTGTAACACTAATTATATTGCCCTCTGACCTACCCTATCTCTCCTTATTTTCCCCCCTACAATTGACTTTGTCCCTCTCGAAAGTGTTTATTTCTAGTGACTCCCTTCTCCCATTTGCCCTCCCTTCTGACATTCCCTTTACTCCACTTGTTGCCTCCTCTCCTACTTTCCTGTGGTGTATATAAATTTTCATATCAAATTTAGTGAGCATGTTATTCCCTCCTTCAGCCACACATGGGGAGAGTAGCTTTATCCCCCACCCCCAACCCTTCCTCTTCTCCCTTGTTTCCTCCATTGAATAAGATTTTCTTGTCTCTTTTATGGGTTATAGCCTACCCCATTCCATTACTCCCTTTCTCTTCCTGGAATTTTCCTCCTTCACCCCTTAATTTTTATTTTATTTTATTTGTGTATGTGGATATCATCTCTTTTGATATAACACACCCTATACTCTCTATCTATCTATGTGTATGTGTGTGTGTATGTATGTATGTATTTATGTACAATCTCTCCAACTACCCAAATACTAAGAAAGGATTCAAGAGTTAAAAATATTTTCTTTCCATGTAGTAATGTAAACAGTTCAGCTTTAGAGAGTCTTTTATGATTTTTCTTTTCTGTTTACCTTTTCATGCTTCTCTTGATTTTTGTCTTGGAAAGTCAAATTCTTAAATACAGATCTGGTCTTTTCCTCAACATGAAATCTTGAAGTATATCTATATCACTGAATGACCATTTTTTCCCTTGAAGCATCATATTCAGATTTGCTGGGTAGGTGATTCTAGACTTCAATCCCAGTTCCTTTGACTTCTGAAATATCCCACTCCAAGCCCTTCAATCCCTTAATGTTGAAGCTGCCAGATCCTGTGTTATCCTGATTATATTTCCACAGTACTCAAATTATTTCATTCTAGCTGCTTGAAGTATTTTCTCCTTGATCTGGGAACTCTGAAACCTGGCCACAATATTCCTAGCAGTTTCTCTGTTCGGGTTTCTTTCAGAAGGTGAACTATGAATTCATTCAATATCCATTTTTCCCTCTGATTCTATAACATCAGGGCAATTTTCCTTGATAATTTCATGGAAGATAATGTCTAGACTCTTTTTTTTGATCATGGCTTTCAGACAGTCCAGTAATTTTTAAATTATTTCTCTTGGATCTATTTTCCAGGTCAGTTGTTTTTCCAATGAATTGTTTCACCTTATCTTCTATTTCTTCAAATTTTTGCTTTTGTTTTCTAACTTCTTCGTTTAACTCATAGTCATTCATTTCCCTGGACTCAATTCTCTCTTTCAACAAATTATTTTGTTCAGTGAGCTTTTGAACTTTCTCCTCCATTTGGCTAATTCTTCTTTTTAAAACCTCCTTCTCCTCGTTGGCTTTTTGGGCCTCTTTTTCCAATTGAGTTAGCCTCTTTTAAAAGCTGCTATTTTCATCAGAGTTTTTTTGATTCTCCTTTAGTAAGCTGCTAACTTGTTTTTTAAGGTCTTCTATTGCCTGAGCCAAGTTTAAGTCCCCTTTGGAGGCAGAGGCTTTGACTTCCTCTGACAAAATGCCTTGTTGTTCCTCATCCAAAAGGATGGGGGGAGACACCTGTTCCCCAAAAAAGTAACCCTCTGTGGTCTTATTTTTTTTCCCTTTTCTGGGCATTTTCCCAGCCAGTTAGTTGACTTCCTAGTTTCCTCTCCACACCCACCTTGTCTCCAGTTCCACCCGGTCAGTGCTTGGGGGCTGAGATTCAAATGCTGCTCCCAAGCCTCCAGGGCTTTTGGTGGGGCTGGGACTTCTATTCAGTGTGAGATTAAGTTAAACTGCTCAGGTGGGGGCAGGGCCACCATGCTGGGCTTAGTTCCCTCAGGGAGCTTAAGAAGAGGCCTTCAATAATGGGCATGGGCCACTGCCTGCTTTGGGAGCCCCTGTCTGCTGCTGCCTCCTCTGCTGCCTCCCAAAGGGTCCTGAAAAGACCCTCTCACTGACCTTTGGTACTTCCAGCACTGATGCTGGAGATTCTGTCCCTGAAGCCTGTGTGGATCTGCTCCTCTCGGTGCCTCATGGTCCAGACAGGGCTGGGCTCTGCTCTGAGTTGGTGTGTGACAAACCTTTCCTGTGACAAACCTTTCCTGTTGGCCTTTCAGGTCTCTCTGGAACAGAAATCCCCTGCATTCCATTGTTCTGTGGCTTCTGCTGCTCTAGAATTTGTTGAGAATTCTTCTTTACAGGTACTTTATGGGCTGTGGGGTAAGTGCTAAGCATCTGTGTATCTTTCTACTCCACCATCTTGGCTCCACAATCCATGCTTTCTTAACATTAAAAAAAGTAAGAATAATTGTGACACATTAGTTATTGAATGTAAACTAAACTAAGTGGGAGTGCAGATCAAGACACCATAGTTTATATTCCAACATGACTCATACTGTCATATACACACAGTGTCTATTGAAAATAGTGGGCACATGCACAAGTACGACAGTGAAGAAGACCTTTGTACTTGGGACAGCTTACAACTCTCATGGCATTGGCATTTTTAGTCTCTTCAGGAATAATCTGTATCATGGACAACTACATCCTTGCTAACTGTTCTTTTTTCCTCCTCACCACTCTCCTGATAGACAAATGTACCTCTCTTCTTTTCTTGAATTGAAATAGTGAAATGCTTTTTAAATTCACCATCACTATGAAAAGTTACTGAGAAACTATAATATTATTATAGTAGGCAGTTTCCTTAAGTTTCCTTCCATTTTCTCTGGAAAATGCAAACAAATTTAGCCAGTTCCTCTTTAAATAAGATGCTGCAATGTCCAATCAGCTAATCTTCCTTTGCTTATAGCAGAGCAGTCTCTAAACTCATCTCTTCCTTCTGCTTTCCCCTCTCAAATTGGAAGGTAAAAGAGTACAAGCAGACACTTTGCCTTCATCCCTATACATTGTGCTGAATTCCAATATCTGAAACTATAATAGAGTTCATATATCAGTCAGTCGTTAGGCTCCTAACCCTTCTTCAGCCAATCCACAAAGCAATTCTTTTTTTTTAAATAATAATCTCTCAGATACAGAACCTGAAGCCTTCCGGTCAGCTGTATACTTCTATTAGCATATTCTTATCTTCTCTTCTTATCCTGCTATGTTCTTTTTAAAATCATTATTATTAATAATTTATTTATTTTTAGTTTTCAACTTTCACTTCCATAAGCTTTTGAGTTTTAAGTTTTCTCCACCTTCCCTCTTCCCCTCTCCCCAAGAGAGCCTGTAATCTGATTTGGCTCTACATATTCAGATGTTTAATGAATATATTTTCACATCAGTCATGTTGTAAAGAAGAATTAGAACAAACAGGATGAACTACAAGAAAAAAAGAAACAAAATGAAAAAGAAAAGGAGTAGATTCTTCTCTACAATCCCAATGTCTCATCTTTCCGTTGTCAGGCTATTTTTTTTTAAATCCAATTTTCAGTCAGTTAAATTAATATCCCTTATTTAACCATTCAAAATCATCAAACTGTGATTTGATTTACCTTTTTGTAAGTTCTAACATTTCAGTCTCTAAAAAAAAGTTTCACATAAATGAGCTAAAAGCCTTAAATCCCCTTTAGTCTCAGTTCTTTCTCCATCCTCAAACAGTTCCTCCAGGTTCATTCATCTTAGAGACAACTCTATTCCAGCCTCTTAAAATTCTGTCTCTCTTCACATTTTAAAGGGAAAAAAATTAGTATTTCATTTGTGGATTTTATCAGGTCTTGCACAAAAGTTTTCTCTATTCCCCTTTTTTAATTTATATATGAAAAGGATGGTAAAATACATTTACATGGTTTACATTTACATAGCAATATATGACTTCAAAGAGCTTTTACCTGAATCATTCCAAGCTGACAGCCTGGTATTGTTGAAATAAACCAGGAAGGGAAAAATAGGATTTGGATTCAAGTTTGGGCTTTGCCTATATGATATTGAGCAAGTCACAACTTCCACATGTCAGTTTCCTCATCCTTAATCAATAGCTATTAAGCACTTACCATATACCAGGAACTGTGCTAAGTGCTGGGGATACAAAAGGAGATAAAAGACAGTCCTTACCTTCCATATAGAAGATGAATCAGAACTAATTAATAACTGGCAGGAGCTAGAATGAATAGGAATTGGCAAAGGTTCCCTATAGAAAGTGCAATTTAAATTGGAACTTAAAGGAAACCAAGAAGTTAATAGGAGGAGTTGAAGAGGGAAAGTATTCGAGGCATAGTGAGCAGTTAGAGAAAATTTCCAGAGCAAAGAAATGGAGTGTTTGTTCTTAGAGTGATCTGGAGGCCATAGAAGTGTTAGTGGCATAGGAGGAAAGTATAAGAAGATTGGAAACGTTGGATGTGGCTTTGTTATCAAGGGCTTTGAATGCTAAACAGAGGATTCTATATTTGATCTTGGAGACCCACTGGTATTTATTAAGTAGTAGGGTGATATGATATGGTTGGACACATTCTTTAGGAATATCACTTTGGTGGCTGAATAGGAGATGGATTGGAGTGGGGAGAGACTTGAAGCTGGCAGACCACCAGCACACTGTTAGACATGAAGTGATGAGGGCCCCACCAGAGTGGTGGCTGTATGAGAGCAAGAAAGCAGCATAATAGAAAGACACTACAAAGGTGAAATCAACAAGCTTCGAAAATGGTGGTGAAAATATTTTGCCTCTCAAAGGGTCATTCTCATATCAGATTGAGATAATTTTTGGAAAGCTTTATAACTTTTAACTTCTGATCATATTTGTAGATGGCTATCTCTTTTTCTGTCTGTATTTATCTCCTTCCTTCTCTCCCTTTATCTCTTTTTTCCCTTATCCCTTTTTCTTCTCTCTCTCCCAGCTTCCTTTCTTCCCCCCTAAAACTTCCTCCATTCCATTCTAAATGTAAATGGAAGCTTTTTTTGACTATCTGCTCTAATTTTGCTCCAGTTTCCTTTTTCATTTATTTTTTCTCAAACATCTTATCTCCAACAGGAACTTGCCATGTAAGAATTGGTAAATGTCAATAAAGATAAGTTTCCTTGCAGTTAACTGGATCCAGGAAACTCAAAAGACCACTTAGGAGATTTTGAGAAGAGTTACAAAGGTTTGTTTAGTTTAGGCTGCAGATAAACACTGAAACTTTTGAAAACTCTGTGAAAGAGACTAGAATGCCATCACTTAAGAAGGTTTCATATCAGGAGATTTCTATATACCAAATAGAGTCAAGTGGAAAATAGACTTTTTATTTTTACTTAATTAAAACCAGGTGTTAATGTTTGTCTGTACAGTCACATTCAAATATATTCTTGGGTACAAATCACTTGATATATATAACACAAACATAGGGCATGTGTGTGCTTGTCAAGAATTAAATTTGAGTTACTTTACATTCCTAATGTTTATTGATGGAATGCAATCACCCATTAACAACAAAACCCCAAGAGACAGTCATAAAGTACTTATAGTAAACTGAGGAGTCATTTCTTCCTTTTGACTGAAAATTCAAAAGGGAAAAAATCTATTAAGGCTTTGATGAAGATCTATGAGAGTCCCAAGGGACAAGACAACATCATGAATTTTTCTTTTACTAAGAACTTTCATCTGGGGGTGAGTCACATGTCAGGCCACAAAGGAAAGTCCCCACTCATTTGGCTTAGGGTTTGGAATCTGGAAACTCATCACAAAACCCATTCTGGTCATGCGGAATATGACAGATATTGTATTTCAAAATAAAATATGAAACAAAATGGTATGTGGTGTCTTTAGGACATCCGATTGATAAAACCGTCTTACTTTGTGAGTTGAGGGAGTGTATTAGTCATAGGAGTGAGTACAATTTACCTATTTTAAATCAGCAGATGTATCCATTTACTATAAAAGAAAAATAAAACCTTTCATTCAAATCAAACCATGTGGATTCAAAACCTAGTTCTGTATCTACCTCTTTTGTGATTTTGGACACTTTTTTGTCACTGAGTTTTAGCTTCTAATCTATGAAATGAGAAGTTTAAGTCAGATGGCAGGTCCCTACCAGCACTAAAGTCATTTATTTTCCTGATTTTTATTTAAAGAGGTCATGCATTTATTACATACCTCATTGGAAGAAAGATTTTGTAAGTATTTCTTTGGGGAATGTGTATTTATTAGACTCATTGAATAGAATAGAATAAGCTATCTGATATCTGATAACAGCTATCCAGATAGCTGATCTCCCAGCCTCCCCATTTTGTTTTTTGATAGATTTCAGGCTCCTTGAAAATAGAGATTCTTTCACCTGTTGATAATTGTGTCCCCAGAACTCACCATATAGCCTGTCCTATAGTAAGCACTTAAATCTTTGATGATTTGACTTTTATTTGGTTTGTTTTTGGCTTATATCTGTAATGTCATTGTTGTGGAGAACTACGAGTCTCCATGTTTGGAAAATTTTTCTATCAATGCAGCTCAGAAGCTCTTTTTTCTAACTTAGAGATTTAGAATCTTATAGAATTTGGGGGGTTGTTCCTGAGAGCTTAAGTGTTATGTCCAAGGCCACATGGATAGGCAGGACTTTAACTTAGCTGTTCCTGCTCACTCTGTTCCACTCTACTACTCTGTCTCTCCTTAGACCTTTAGCACATACATTTCCTATTAAGATTTTTTCCAATCAATTATTCAAATAATGTGAATAATGTCCACAGACTTTGACTTAGACATTCCACTTTTAGATATATGCCCCAACCAAGACATGAACCAATAGAAAGACTACATATATACCACAATATTTATAACTGGACTTTTCTTGTGACAGGCAAGAACTGAAAACAAGTTAGGTGAATTAGAGGAAGGTTAAACAGACTGCAGCATATAAATGTAACAGGATCTTTCTGTGTTGTAAGAAACAAAAAAAAGCTGAAACTGGAGAGGTATAAAAGGACTTATATAAATTGATGTGGAATGAAGGGGAACCAGAAAAACAATATACATAACTCCAAAAATCTTAAGTGAAAAGAATAATGACCATACAATCACAAAATAATTGAAACTGAATATTACAAATATATAAAAGATTAAGCTTTCCCCCTGAACATAAATATGAGAAGTCACCTTTCCATATATCTTTTCTGAACAGGGCCCCCACATATTTTGTTCTTTCATTTTTTAAATTTAAGTATTGGTTTTGCAGATTTATTTTTCATTTCCTCATTTTTGCAAAAATGAATATTTATCATAAGGGATGAATATCTATGAGGGTTGTGGGAATGGATACAGACAGGAATGTAGGTGAATTTTTTTAATTATCAGTATCAACCTTTTAAAAATAGTATACTAGAATTTAAAGCTAAAAATGATTATCCTGTTCATTCCTCTAACGTTCTAGATGCAAAAAAGTGTAATTCAAGGAAATGTAAAATGAATTGACTAAAATTTCTTAGGAAATCATTGGTAAAGCCAATATTAAAACTCACTGAATATATGGTATATTTTTATGACTCTGTTCATATTGCTCCCTATTCCTGGGATGTCTATACTCCTCCATCTGTTAGATTTTCTCAACCTTTAAATCACAATATAAATATCTCTCTTCCCTCAGTTGAAAATGACAACCCTTTTGGAGCTTCATATAGAAATTTTTTCCACCTCTTTTATGGCCATATGAAAGTTTATTTTGCATTATATTGAATTGTTCCCTCCACTAAACTATAAATGACATGAAAGCAGATATGTGGCTTTAATTTATTTTTAATCTATATCATATCTGTTCTACTGTCTTTCTCTCTTGAACATTAGTGGAAAATAGATGAAGGATAGAAATATTAGACCACTGTCAGTGGTTTATTTAAAAGTACCTTCTAGTTTACAATGTTAACCCCAGGTTCTTTAACACCAAGTTCAGAGCTTTTTCTATTATGCAAAAGTATCTTTCATGGTATAATTTCATTTTCTTGGCATTCATGACTCTTTATGAGCTGTAGCTATGTTCTTTCTATTCATCAATTCCAACTAGGTTGTGTAATAGAAAACTGCCTGGTTATGTTCTTAAACCATTTTCGATAATTATTTTTTTTCCAATTTGATTTTGTTAATATAATTTATTGATCAACTATGGCAAATTTGTTATTGCAAATAACTTGCAGATGATTCTATTGAGCTTCCTTGTAAACTGGAAATCACAACTCTATTTCAAAGCCAGAATGCAACTCTATTTCAAAGCCAGAATGAAGCCTACACATAATCTTATCACAAGAAGTGGAATTTGAAAATTGTCCTTGGTTTATATATAATTCTTAATAGAAACTCCAGAAAACATCCTGTTTCTGGGCAAGGATAGAACTTTAGAGGCAAGCAAAATCCATCCTTTGAGAACACCTCAGTTGCTTGGAGCTGATCTGTATATGATGTCATCTATATTTAAGAGAAATTTTGATGAAGATTCACATACTAACATAAATGGAGGAATGATCCAAGAGGTAGGAGGAGAACCATGAAAATACAGTGTTATGGAAGTCAAGGAGGATGAAGGTGCAAAAAACAGTTATCAATGGAAACTATTACTTCAGTATCACAGTAGGGATCAAATATAGATTTGAAGGGGTAATCACTGGATATTGATGAACTAGAGGTTATAAGCAGAAATTTTTCTTTTAAGGAAGATGGCAAAAAAGTAGAAGAAAGGTACCATAATGCCAGTGAAAGGAAAGGTGTACATTTTTGTTATAGGATACTTCTCAAATTGATCTAGATATTAAAGACTGGATAGTTTTGATGGAATTAAGAAATATATCTTTTTTTAAAAGATCTCTTCCTTTGATCATGCCATGCAATTATACACTCCTACCAGGTAAACATGGCATTGCTTTGAGATGTTGGAGGTAATTTTAGGATGCATGACAAAGGCAAACTTACTGCCAAATCACAAATCCTTACTCCTAATTTTCAATCAGAAAATTTTACATGAATTGTCTAACACACCATCTACAATTCCTAGACATGGTGTGATAATGGTACCCTTATCGTTACCTTGAATTGCCTTAGAAAATCTATTCTCTTATATTCACTTTTTAAGGTTTTTCCTCCCCCCCCGGAGTGAAACTGAAAGGACTTTTTTCTGATTCATCACATGTAGACCACATTGAAAACTACATTCTTCCACCTCTCCCTCACATCATGTGTGCAATAATTTCAGCCAAATCATTCTACTCCACTTTATTTGTACTGCAAGCTTCAAATAGAAAGCTGTTACCTACCTAGTTGAGGAATAACTGCAGGCTGGAATTGAAAATTTAAGTCTTCACCTTCTTTGGTTTAGTGACTTACTAAAACACAGTTTGTACTTTGGCAGTGATGTTTTATCCAGTCCATTTGAGAAGTGAAAAAAAATATCCAGGAAAGAGAAAGTCTGGTCCAACTGACAGACAACTTAATATTAGGTAACTTGAGAAACATTGTCCAAGCATATAATAATCTTCAAATCAGCAATTTATTTCTCCTCCCCCCAAAAAATATATCAACTCATGTTCTTCACTCTTCGGGAGAGCAAGAATTTCAGTTTTCACCTTTTCTTGGTTATTTCCCAGCAGAACTGACATCCTAGTGAAAGTCTGTTTTGACACTGTATATAACTTTAAATTCACAGGAAGTAATTTTGGTGCATTTACTCCTTCTATGTTAAAAGGCTCCTTCGATGATATAAATGCTATTTTTTTGCTCTAAGTCTTCAAAGAATTCTTAGGTCACAGACGGGAGAGTGGGAGAAAAAAATCACCATAAGTCTCTTGTACTCCACTCCATTTGTTTCCTTTGGCATGTTTTAAAAATCTTTCCTGTTGTATTGTGTTTGCTGTATGTTTCGAATAGTTCTATTATTACCATTCTTTTTCAGACGTGATTAGGAGTGGTAAGACACAGGGAGCAATGAGAGAGGGAAAGGAATTCAGACATGGGCAAAAGGCAGACCAACAAAAGAAACTATCCAGAGACAGAGGGTTTGTGCTAATTAAATTACCAATGCTGGTTGTTCCCTCTATCACCTTGCATTTATTAGGACTTGAACGCTGAGGAGCTCAAAAGGATAAAATTCCATATCTTTTACCTTGTCTTTATTGGAAATGAATGTGGCCTTGCATTGAGATATGGTTAAAAGACATGCCCTACTTTAATTAGCAAGTTAGTGACAGAGATTGGAAGAGAACTCATTCCCTTATTCTCTGTTTGGTGAGTAGAAGGATGAATGAAAATGTATGACTTTCTGTCTTCCCTGAATCTTTCCAAGTGTTAGAATATAAAATCACCAAAGTACGAGCAACAATGTTACTCTATCTTAAAAAATAAAATCAGTGATAATTATAATAATGATTCATTCACTGACCTCTTTTTAAAGACTAAATGATTACATGCAAATACATGTAAATTTAGCATATACATACATACATACACACAGAGAAAGATGATTAGATAGATAGATCTCTTCAATGTTTTCATCCTTGTGAGATAGATATTGATAGGAACTTGAGCTCCCAGAAGTCGAAAATGACTTGATAGGGGTGAAGCCAAGATGGTGGAGTAGAAGCATGGACATGCTCTAGTTCTCCCCACAAAGCACTTAAAATACCTGTAAAAATGACTCTAAACAAATTCTAGAGCAGCAGAAGCTACAAAATGACAGAGTGAGCACAGCCCAGTTTGAGCTGCACAACACATACAGGACTGGAACAGCCTTCAGGGTACTGAATCGTGGACAACTACTCCAGTTTCCAGAGCTCTCCACCCACAAATGCCGAAGATAGCTTCAAAGGTCAGTGAGAAAATTATTTTTCCTGGCGAAGAGGGGAGCATGGTCAGGTCCAAACTCCAGCCCCAGTCACAGGGGGCAGGGGGGAAGAAGCCACCACTGCATCACTGGCTGTTTCTGGAGCTCTTGGCCTACAAACTGGGAGAATCAAGCAGTTGATTTGAGTCTCAGACCTGAGTGGCATTCCTGAGGTGAGAAAAACTGGTGGGGCAGAGCTAGTGGCAGCTGTAGAGAGGGAATCCTACTCACAGTTCCAGGGAAGGAAAGAGTGATTTTTGTTTGCTCACAGACCAGAGCACAGGCCAGGAGAGAAATAAACACCTCTCACTGGAGAGGACTGGAGGAGTTCCTACCTGGAGGAACTGAAAACTTACAGTTCCCTAGAGAATAGCTGCACAAAACCTCAGAAGCCTGAGGTAGTAATCCCTCCACATAACAAAGCTCTCAAAAGTCAAGTAATTGACTGGGATAATGTCCCAAAAGGGAAAAACAAGACTATAGAAAGTTACTTTCTTGGTGACAAAGTATTTTCTTCCATCCATTCTGATGAAGAGGTGCAAATCATACAATCAGAGCAACTTCAAAGCACACAACTAGAGAAAAACTTCAAAATGAATATGCAATGGTCTCAGGGCATGGAAGAGCTCAACAAGGATTTTGAAAATGAAGCAAGAGGGCCAGAGCCAAGATGGCGGAGTAGAAGGACGCACGTTTATGAGCTCCGAAACCAAAGCCCATAGAATTAATGTAAAAAGAGACCCCCATAACTTCTGGGTCAATACAAGGTGTGCAGAAACGGACTGGAAGAGATTTCCATGCCAGAGAGCCCTGAAGAGCCGTCACCGGGGTCTGTCGGAAAGCAGACCCCACCCCAACGCTGCCCTGGCCGCGGCCCCAGAGAAGCTGACCTGAGCAGGCTTCAGGGACGGAAGCTCCGGCAGCCGGGAAAGTCCCTCCGCCTACAGAAGCTACAGGTCAGAGAGAAAGAAGGCTGGGCTAGAGGAGGGGAGCGGAGCATCTCTGTGACTCGGGCCCCCTCGGGAGGAAGCAGCGGTGGCAGAGACGGGGGCAGGAAGCGGTGGAGGCAGAGGAGTGGGCGGCAGAGGAGTGGCAGCAGCCCGGGACTCAGGAATCCCCCAGCAGCAGGCAGGATCTTCATTACGGAAGGTATCTGCATGAATGGCCTGAGGGGAATAAGACTGGGAGACGGCCCTGCCCCCACCCTGCTCTATTACTGAAGGCCTCTGCATAAAGCCCCTGAGGGAACTGAGCCTGAGAGGTGGCCCTGCCTCCACCCCAGCACCAGAACTAAAGCTTGCTGCGGAAAGCCCATTTGAATCTCAGAGGCCAAGCACTAGCTGGGTGGATCCAGGCGGGGGTGGAAAGGAATCTCAGAAGTCAAGTAACTGGCTGGGAAAATGCCTAGGAAAGGGAAGAAAAATAAGACTATAGAGAGTTTTTTCCAACAAATGCAAATGATCCCGACCTTTGGATCTGATGACGAGGACGTATTCTTGCCATCAGGGAAAGACGTGGAGGGCGGGGCCTCAGTACCCCAGACACCCCAGGGGGTGGCGGGTGGGCTCAGGCCTTGGAAGAGCTCAAAAAGGATTTTGAAAAGCAAGTTAGACAGGTGGAGGAAAAACTGGGAAGAGAAATGACAGAGATGCAAGAAAAGCATGAAAAACGGGTCAATACCTTGGTAAAGGAGACCCAAAAAAATGCTGAGGAAATTAACACCTTGAAAAATAGGCTCACTCAATTGGCAAAAGAGGTTCAAAAAGCCAATGAGGAGAAGAATGCTTTCAAAAGCAGAATGAGCCAAATGGAAAAAGAGGCTCAAAAGCTCACTGAATTTAATAGTTCTCTCAAAATTAGAATGGAGCAGATGGAGTCTAATGACTTTACGAGAAACCAAGAAATCACCAAACAAAACCAAAAGAACGAAAAAATGGAAGAGAATGTGAAATATCTCATGGGAAAAACAACTGACCTGGAAAATAGATCCAGGAGAGACAATTTAAAAATTCTGGGACTACCTGAAAGTCATGATCAAAAAAAGAGCCTAGACATCATCTTCCATGAAATTATCAAGGAAAACTGCCCTGACATTCTAGAACCAGAGGGCAAAATAAGTATTGAAAGAATCCATCGATCACCACCTGAAAGAGATCCAAAAAGAGAAACTCCTAGGAACACTGTGGCCAAATTCCAGAACTCCCAGCTCAAGGAAAAAATCTTGCAAGCAGCTAGAAAGAAACAATTCCAGTACTGTGGAAATACAATCAGGATAACTCAAGATCTAGCAGCTTCTACATTAAGGGATCGAATGGCATGGTATAGGATATTCCAGAAGGCAAAGGAACTAAGACTCAAACCAAGAATCACCTACCCAGCTAAACTGAGTATAATACTTCAAGGGAAAATATGGTCTTTCAATGAAACAGAGGACTTTCATTCTTAATGAAAAGACCAGAGCTGAAAAGAAAATTTGACTTTAAAACACAAGAATGAGAAGAAGCATGAAAAAGTAAAGAGGAAAGAGAAGTCTTAAGGGACTTACCAGAAGTGAACTTTTTACATTCGTACAGGGAAAGACAATATTTGTAACTCTTAAAACTTTTCAGTATCTGAGTAGTTGGTGGGACCACACATACACATGTACACGCATGCACACACATATACACATGCACACACATACAGAGATAGAGAGCACAGGTTGAACTAAATGGGATGGGACCATACCTTAAAAGAAATTAAGGTAAATGGTGAGAGAGAAATGTAGTGGGAGGAAAGAGGGGGAAATGGAAGGGGGTAACTATATGTCATTTAAGAGGCAGGTAGGAGTTTTTTTTAGTGGAGGGAAAAAGAGGAGAGCTGAGAAAAAAAAAAAAACCAAAAAACAAAAAACAAGAAGTTTACCCTCATCACATATGACTAAACGAAGGAGTGAAATACACACTCATTTTGGTATGAAAACCTATCTTACAGTATAAGAAAGTGGGGGAGAAGGAGATATTGCAAGGGGGGGGATGATGGAAGGGAGGGCAAAGGGAGGAGGGAGCAATTTGAAGTCAACACTTGGGGAGGGACAGGATCAAAAGACAGAAGAGAAACAATGAGGGGCAGGTTAGGAGGGATGGTAATCCAGTTAGTCTTACACAACATGACTATCAGGGTGGTCATTTGCAAAACTACACAGATATGGCCTATATTGAATTGCCTGCTGTCCCAAAGGGAATGGGTGGGGAGGGAGGGATGGGGAGAATTTGGAACTCAAAGTTTTAGGAACAACTGTTTATTATTGTTGTTGCAACTAGGAAAGAAAACATACAGTTAAGGAGGAATAGAAAGTCATCTGGCCCTACAGGAGAAAAGAGAAGATGGAGACAAGAGAAGGGAGGGATGACAGAAGAGAGGGCAAATTGGAGATAAGGAATATTAGATTGCTTGGGGTATTGGGGTGGAGGAGGGGAGAAAAGGGGAGAAAATTTGGAACCCAAAAATTTGTGAAAATGAATGTAAAAAGTTAAATAAATAAATAAATTTAAAAAAAAAATGAAGCAAGAGGGGGAAGAAAAATTGGGAAGAGAAATAAGAGTGATGTAAAAAAATCATGAAAAATAAGTCAACAGCTTACTAAAAGAGACCCCAAAAATGTTGAAGAAAATAAATCTTTAAAAATTAGAATGGAGAAAGCTGAGAGGGAGGTCACAGAAGTAATATGGTGAAGTGAGAGCTCATACTCACCTAAGCTCTAAGAAAAACTCCTTCTGATGCATCTAAAAAGTGAATCTGAACAAAATTTAGAGGGCAGAATACAATAGGAGATGGAGTGTGGAAGATTTCCGACCCAGGACAGAGTGGAAGGTCGATGGGAAGGATCCGCTGCACTGGGCTGGAGAAGTACACAATACACAGGTAGTACCGGTGTGGATCTTGCCATAGCAAAGCCAAGCAGGAAGCCCTGGGTAGTCTAAAGCTGCAGCAGTTCAGATTCTCAAACATATGAGCTCAGGATGGGAATACAGTAGAAGTGAGAGAAAAAGAATTGCAGAACCCAGGATAATAGCAGCAGCCATTCCTGAGACTATCAGCCCACAGATAAAATGTCTTTAAGTCACCTATTTGAAGGGGTAAAAGGTCTCTTAGCCCATGAGGGTAATAAAATCGCAAAAGGAGTGTCCTTCTTGCTATGACTGAAGGGGACAAGTGTAAGACCTGAGCTGTCCCAGACAACCCCAACTCAGCAAACCGGGAGGAGATTCTGAGCCTCATGGTTGTAGAACCTGCAATCTCCAGCACCAGGACACCAGGTGTACCTCAGCGCACCAGAGGAATCAGGAAGACACTAGCACAGATGGGGTTCACCAACCACTGAGCTTGTCTAGAGACATCCTGTGACAAGACTACTCCTCTCCCACACTTAACACAGCTAGCTGCAGGATAACTCTGGGGAAACCCAGAAAGACTTCACCTGGCCTCTGCTTTGGCACATCAGCCAACTCAGCACCAGTTAAGCTGCAGCATTTTAGCTTCTAGCTGAAAGAACCAGAAGTCACAACACACAATGCCTCAAGTTCAAAGCAAAAGAATCATGGATCAGAGCCCTCTGTGCCCCCAAAACAGAGATCCCCTTTAAAAGTCAGGAAAAGGGTGATCATCATGAGCAAGAAGTAAACCAGAAAAGATGAGAACACAGAACCTTTCTATGGGAATAAGGACCAAAACATGAATACTAAAGAGATTAGTATTGAGATTGTACTCCTATAAGAAACTTGGGAAATGAAGATGAACTGGTCTCAAGTCCGAAGAGCATTTTGGAAGAGCTCAAGAATGATTTTACAAGCCATATTAGAGAAGTAGAAGAAAAACTTGCCAAAGATTTTAAAAATATGAAAAAAGAACTCACCGAAGAGAACAGCTTCTTTAAAAGGAAAATTGGACAAATACAAAAGGAAGTGCAAAATCTAACTGGAAAAAAATAACTTCTTAAATGGAACAATTGGGCAAATGGAAAAAGAGATGCCAAAGTTAACTGAAGAAAACAATCTATTAAAAATTAGAATTGAGCAAGTAGAAGGTAATGACTCATTGAAACATCAAGAATCAGTCACACAGAATATAAAGAATGAAAAAATAGAAGAAAATGTAAAATGTCTCATTGGAAAGGCAATTGACCTGGAAAATAGATCAAGGAGAGAAAATCTAAGAATTATTGGATGACCAGAAATCCATGATGAATAAAAGAACTTGGACAATATCTTCCAAGAAATCATCAAGGAAAATCACTCAGAAGTCCTAGATCCAGAGGGCAAACTATCATCAAAAGAATCCATGGTTCACCTCATGAATGGGATCCCAAAGTGAATACACCAAGGAATATTGTTGCCAAATTTTAGAACTATCAAATGAAGGAGAAAATACTGCAAGCAACCAGAAAGAAACTATTCAAATATTGAGGAGCTACAGCCAGGATCACACAGAACCATGCAGCCTCTACATTAAAAGTTCAGAGGGATTGGGATATAATATTCCATAAGGCAAAAGAGCTGGGACTACAACTCAGGATCAATTACCCTGGAAAGTTGAGAATAATATTTCAGACAAGGAGATGGACATTCAACGAAATAAGGTATTTCCAGACATTCCTGATGAAAAGATCAGAAGTCAATAAAAAATTCAATCTTCAAACACAAGTCTCAAGAGAGGCATAAAAAGGTAAAAGGAGAAAAGAAACCAAACTTGTTATTCAATGTTGGCAAACTGTTTATATCCCTATAAGGGAAGAAGATACTTGTTAATCTTGAGCATTGCTTAGTTATTATGTTATTTAAAAGGGATTTACATAGGTAGAGGGAGTGAGTTTAAATTAAATGATATGATGATTTTAATGTGATTTAAGGGTGTGAAAGTATCATAACAGAAGATATGAAAAAGAGGAGGCAGAAAAAGGTAAACTATATCACAGAAAGAGGTACAAAAGCATATTAAAGTAGAGGGAAAGAGGGGAGGGAGATGAGCATTGTTTGAGATTTACTCTCATTTGATTTGGTTCAAGGAGAGACTACAAACTCAGTTAAGTATAGAAATCTAACTACTTCTAAAGGTAGTAGGAGGGAAAAGGGGAAAGAAAAGGAGGGGCTAAAAGTGAGGGAAGAAGTAGTAATGGAAAAGGCAAACAAAAAGGAGTGGGGCTGAAAGAAGGGAGGGTGACTGAGGGAAGCAGTGGTCAAAAATTAAAATTCTATTGTGGAGGAGAAGAGAGAACTAAAAGGATAAAGAGAAGAAAGAGGATGGAGGGAAAGATACAGATAGTAATTATAACTGTGAATATGAATGGGATGAACTCTCCCATAAAACAGAGGCTGATAGCAGAATGGATTAAAATGCATAATCCAACAATATATTGTTTACAAGAAAGACATTTGAAGTGAGAGGATACACACAGGATGAAGGTAAAAGGTTGGAGCAGAATATATTATGCTTTAGTTGATGCAAAAATAAGCAGGGTTAGCAACCCTAATCTCGGACAAAGCAAAAACAGAAAGATATCTAATCAAAAGAGATAAGGAAGGAAAAATTATCCTGCTAAAAAGCCCCACAGATAGCAAAGCAATGTCATTAGTAAACATACATGCTCCAAGTGGCATAGCATCCAAATTCTTAGAGTAGAAGTTAGGGAGTTACAGGAAGAAATATACAGAAAATGTATACAAGTGGGTAACCTCAAACTCCCTTTTTCTGAACTTGATAAACCTAACTTCAACATAAACAGGAAAGAAGTTAAGGAAGTTAATAAAACTCTGGATAAGGTAGATATGATAAATCTCTGGAGAAAATTGAATGGGGATAAATGAATGTACCTTCTCTCTCACATAAATAAAAACTGAACATATACTAGGTCATTAAAACCTCACAATCCAGGGGAGGAGCCAAGATGGCGGAGTAGAAAGACTCATGTATGCTAGCTCTGAACCCACAGCCCATAAATATCCTGTAAAAAGAACTCCCCATAAACTCTGGAGCAGTAAAAGCTGTGCAGCTATGCAGTGGAGGAGATTTCTGGTCCAGAGAGCCCTGAAAAACCGACCCCAAAGGTCCATCTCACACCAGACAGAGGAGCCCAGCCCTGCCCTGCCCTGGCCGCATGGCCCTCAGAGGAGCAGATCTGAGCAGGCTTCAGGGATGGAACCTCTGGTGACCATGAAGGTCCCTCCACCCACAGTCACTACAGGTCAGTGAGAGAGACTTCTGGGCTGGCTGAGAGAGCAGTGGGGTGTCTCCATAACTCAGGCTCCCTTGGGAGGCAGCAGCAGAGACAGGAACAGCAGCAGGCCCCTGCTCCCCAGGCAGACAGGAGCTCCACTTCATTATTGAAGGTCTCCTCATAAATACCTTGAGGGAACTGAGCCTGGGAAGTGGCCTTGCCCCCACCTGAGCACCAGAACTTAAGCTCACATTGAATAGCAGCCCCGCCTGCTGCTGAAAGCCCTGAGGCTGGGGAGCAGCATTTGAATCTCAGACCCCAAGCACTAGCTGGGCAGATTGAGGCAGGGATGGACAGGATTCTCGTAAGTCAAGTAACTGGCTGGGAAAATGCCCAGAAAAGGGAAGAAAAATAATACCATAGAAGGCTACTTTCTTGGGGAACAGATGTTTCCCCCTTTCATTTCTGATGAGGAAGAACAATGCTTACCATCAGGGAAAGATATAGAAATCAAGGCCTCTGTATCCCAAACACCCGAAATAGATATCCAATGGGCTCAGGCCATGGAAGAGCTCAAAAAGAATTTTGAAAATCAAGGTAGACAGGTGGAGGAAAAACTGGGAAGAGAAATGAGAGAGATGCAAGAAAAGCATGAAAAACTGGTCAATACCCTGCTAAAGTAGACCCAAAGAAATGCTGAAGAAAACAACACCTTGAAAAATAGGCTCACTCAATTGGCAAAAGAGGTTCAAAAAAGCCAATGAGGAGAAGAATGCTTTCAAAAGCAGAATTATCCAAATGGAAAAAGAGGTTCAAAAGCTCACTGAAGAAAATAGTTCTCTCAAAATTAGAATGGAACAGATGGAGGCTAATGACTTTATGAGAAGCCAAGAAATCACAAAACTAACCCAAAAGAATGAAAAAATGGAAGAGAATTTAAAACATCTCATTGGAAAAACAACTGACCTGGAAAATAGATCCAGGAGAGACAATTTAAAAATTATGAGACTACCTTGAAGCCATGATCAAACCAAGAGCCTAGACATCATCTTTCATGAAATTATCAAGGAAAACCACCCTGATATTCTAGAACCAGAGGGCAAAATAAGTATTGAGGGAATCCATCGATCACCACCTGAAAGAGGTCCAAAAAGAGAAAGTCCTAGGAACATTGTGGCCAAATTTCAGAATTCCCAGGTCAAGGAGAAAATCTTGCAAGCAGCTAGAAAGAAACAATTCCAGTATTGTGGAAATACAATCAGGATAACACAAGATCTAGCAGCTTCTACATTAAGGGATTGAAGGGCATGGAATAGGATATGCCAGAAGTCAAAGGAACTAGGACTCAAACCAAGAATCACCTACCCAGCAAAACTGAGTATAATACTTCAGGGGAAAATATGGTCTTTCAATGAAATAGAGGACTTTCAAGCATTCTTGATGAAAAGACCAGAGGTGAAAACAAAATTTTACCTTCAAACACAAGAATGAGAAGAAGCATGAAAAAGCAAACAGCAAAGAGAAGTCATAAGGGACTTACCAAAGGTGAACTGTTTACATTCCTACATGGAAAGAAAATATTTGTAACTCTTGAAACTTTTCATTATCTGGGTAGTTGGTGGGAACACACACACAAATACACACACACGCACACACAGATGTACACACGTGTGCGCACACACATACACACATGCATGCACATACAGAGACAGAGAGCACAGAGTGAATTGTATAGGATGGAACCATGTCTTAAAAGAAATTAAGGTAAATAGTGAGAGAGAAATGTAGTGGGAGGAGAGAGGGTGAAATGGAATAGGGTAAATTATATCTCATTCAAGAGACAAGCAGGAGACTTTTTAGTGGAGGGAAAAAGAGGAGAGCAGAGAAAAAAACATGAAGTTTACCCTCATCACATTCGACTAAAGGAAGGAATAAAATGCACACTCATTTTGGTATGAAAACCTATCTTACAATATAGGAAAGTGGGGGAGAAGGAGATAAGGAGGGAGGGAGGGATGATGGAAGGAAGGGCAATGAGAGGAGGGAGCAATTTGAAGTCAACACTCAGGGAGGGACAGGATCAAAAGAGAGAATAGAAACAATGAGGGACAGGATAGGAGGGAGGGAAATATAGTTAGTCTTACACAACATGACTATTATGGAAGTCATTTGCAAAACTACACAGATATGGCCCATATTGAATTGCCTGCCTTCCCAAAGGGAATGGGTGGGGAGGGAAGGTTGGGGAGAAGTTCTAACTCAAAGTTTTAAGAACAACTGTTTAGTATTGCTTGCTACTAGGAAATAAGAAATACAGTTAATGGGGAATAGAAAGTCATCTGGCCCTACAGGGCAAAAGAGAAGATGGGGACAAGAGAAGGGAGGGATGGTAGAAGAGAGGGCAGATTGGTGAAAGGGGCAATTAGAATGCTTGGTGTTTTGGGGTGGGATAAATGGGGAAAAATTTTGGAACCCAAAATTTTGTGAAAATGAATGTAAAAAGTTAAATAAATAAATTTATATAGAAAAAGTTATTTAGAGCATTTTTTCATAAAAAAAAGAAAAAAGAAAATTGAATGGTGATAAATGAATGTACCTTTTTCTCAGTGGTACATGGCACAGAAATAAAAACTGAACATATACTAGGTCATTAAAACCTCACAATCCAGTGCAGAAAAGCAGAGTTAGTCAAACCATCTTTCTCAGATCATAATACAATAAAAATTGTACGTAATAAAAGACGATGGAAAGATGCACCAAAAATTAATTGGAAACTAAATAATCTAATCCTAAAGAACATGTGGGTTAAACAACAAATCATAAAAACAATCAAAAAGTTCATTCATGAGAATGATGATAATGAGACAACCTACCTAAACTTATGGGATACTGCAAAAGCAGTCCTTAGGGGAAGTTTTATATCATTGAATGCCTACCTGAATAAATTAGAGAAAGAAGAGATCAGTGAATTGAGTTTGCAGCTGAAAAAGCTGGAAAAAGAGCAAATTGAAAATCCACAAGTAAGTACCAAATTAAACATACTGAAAAGTAAAAGAGAGATTAATAAAATTGAAATTAAGAAAATTTTAGCTAGTAAATAAAACTAAAGTTTTATTTTATGGAAAAAGAAACAATACAATTGATAAACCTTAGGTCAATTTGATTAAAAAAGGAAAAAACAAATTAACAATACCAAAAACCAAAATGGCGAGGTCACCTCCAATGAAGAGGAAATTAAAACCATAATTAGAAATTACTTTGCCCAACTGTATCCCCAATAAGATCAATGACTAAAGGAAATAAAATTTCCAATAAGATCAAGGATGTCCATTGTCACCATTATTATTCAATATGGTACTAGAAATAATTAGCTTTAGCAATAAGAGAAAAAACAGAAATTGAAAGAAATAGAATAGGCAAAGAAGAAACTAAGTTATCACTCTTCACAGATGATATGATGATATACTTAGAGAATCCCAGAGAATCGAGTAAAAAACTACTTGAAATAATAAAGAACTTTGGCAAAGTTGCAGGTGACAAAATAAACCCAGATAAATAAACTGCATTTCTATATATTACTAATAAAGCCCCACAGGAAGAACTAGAAAGAGAAATCCCATTTAAAGTTATGGTAGACACTGTAAAATACCTGTGAGGCTATCTGCCAAAACAAACCCAGGGACTACATGAACACAATTGTAAAACATGTTTTACACAAATAAAATCAGATCTAAGTAAGTGGGAAAACATCTGTTGCTCATGGGTAGGACGAGCTAATATAATAAAAACCACAATTCTACCCAAATTAATTCACTTAGTGCCATACCAATCAAATTACCAGATAATTATTTTCTAGAGCTAGAAAAATACTATCAAAATTCATCCTGAAGAACAAAAGATCAAGCATATCAAGCGAACTAGTGAAAACAGATGCTACAGAAGGTGACCTACCCCTATCAGATCTCAAATTGTATTATAAAGCAGCAATCATCAAAGCCTCTTGGTACTGGCTAAGAAACAGAGGGGTGGACATGTGGAATAGGTTAGGTACTGAAGACACAGTAGTCAATGAATATAGCAATCTACTGCTTGAAAAACCCAAGGAACCCAGCTGGAATAAGGGGATGAGAACTGGGATAAGAAATCACTGTTTGACAAAAATTTCTGGGAAAACTGGATAACAGTGTGGTAGAAACTAGGCATAAAACAATGCCTGACACCACACAAAATAATAAAGTCCAGTGGGATACATCATCTAGGCATAAAGACTGATAAAATAAATAAATGCAGGCAACAAGGAATAGTGTCTTTATCAGATTTATGGAGAATGGAGAAATTTTTGACCAAACAAGATACAGAGAACATTAAGAAGTGGAAAATGGATCATTTTGATTACATTAAATTGAAAAATTTTTTTGCACAAACCCAATGCAACCAAGATTAGGAGGGAAGCAGAAACCTGGGAAAGAATTTTTGCAACCAGTACCTGTTATAATGGCCTCATTTGTAAAACCTATAGAGAACAGAGTCAAATTTGTAAGAATATGAGTCATTCCCCAATTGACAAGTGGTCAAAGGATATGAACAAGTAGTTTTCAGAGGAAGAAATTAAAGCTATCTACAGTCATGAAAAAATTCTCTAAATCACTATTGATTAGAGAGATGCAAATCAAAACAACTCTGAGATACCATATCACCCCTATCAGATTGGCTAATATGACAAAATAGGAAGGTGGTAAATGTTGAAGAAGATGTGGGAGAGTTGGAACATAATTCATTGTTGGTGGAGCTGTGACCTGATCCAATTATTCTGAAGAGCAATTTGGAACTATGCCCAAAAGGCTTCAAAAATGTCCATACCCTTTGACCCAGCAATATTGTTTCTAGCACTGTATCCCAAATAGATCACAAAAATGGGAAAGGGCCTCACAGGTACAGAAATATTTCTAGCAGCTCTCTTTGTGGTGTCCAAGAGTTGGAAATCAAGGGGATGCCCAATAACTGGGAATTGGCTGAACAAGTTATGATATATGAATGTAATGGAATGCTATTGTGCTGTAAGAAATGATGACCCATAAAACTTCAGAGATGCCTGGAAGGGCTTATATGAACTGATGCTGAGTGAAAGGAGCAGAACCAGGAGAACTTTATACACAGCAACAACCACAGTGTGTGAGGACTTTTTCTGGTACACTTAATAGTCTTTCACAGCAATGCAAGGACCTAAAATGCCTTCCACATCCAGAGAAAGAGCTATGGAATTGGATTGTAGAATGAAGCAGACCATTTTCTCTTGTTACTTTTTTTTGTCTTGTTGCTTCTCCCATTTATTTTAATTCTTCTATGCAACATGAGTAAAGTGAAAATGTATTTAATAAGAATGTATGTGTAGAACCTATATAAGATTGCAGTCCATCTTGGAAAAGGAGGGGGAAGGGAAGAAGTAAAGAGGGGGATAGAGTGGGAAAAATCTGAGGTATATGGACGTGACTGTAGAAAACTGAAAACAAATGAAATAATTTTAAAAAAATTAGAATGGAGCATATGGAAGCTAATGACGTTATGAGAAATCAAGAAAGTAAAAAAAAAATAAACTAAAAGAATGAAAAAAATAGGAGATATTTCAATATCTTATTGGAAAAACAATTGACCTGAAAAATAGATCTAGGAGAGATAATTTTAAAATTATTGGTCTACCTGAAAATCATGATCAAAAAAAGGAGCTAGACATCATCTTCCAAGAAATTATCAAGGAAACCTGCCCTGATATTGTAGAACCAGAGGATAAAATAGAAATGGAAAGAATTTACCAATCACCTCCTTAAAGAGACTCCCAAAAGAAAAGCACCTAGGAATATTGCAGTCAAGTTTCAGTGTTCCCAGGTAAAGAGAAAGTATTACAAGCAGCCAGAAAGGAACAATTCAAGTATTGTGGAAATGCAATCAGGATAATACAAGATTTAGCAGCTTTTACAGTAAGAGATTACAGGACTTAGAATATGTTATTTTTCCAGTGGCCAAAGGAGCTAGGAGTAAAACCAAAGATCACCCACCCAGCAAAATTGAGTATAATACTTCAGGGAGGAATTTCAATGAAATAGAAAACTTCCAAGCATTCTTGTTGCAAATATCAGCGCCGAATAGAAAATTTCACTTTCAAATACAATAGTCAAGAGAAATATGGAAATGTAAATATGAAAGAAAAGCCATAAGGGACATATTGAAGTTGAACTGTTTGTGTTCCTACATGCACACATGATTTTTGTAACTCATGAGATCTTTTTTGGTATTAGGGTAGTTAGAGTGAATACACACACACACGCACACACACACACACACACACAGACATAGATAGAGGGCACAGGGTGAGCTGTATATGAAGGGAGAATACCTAAAAAATAAAATGTACTGTTGAGTGGAATGTACTATAAGAGAAATGGAGAAGTAGAATTTAGTAAATCATCTCACATAAAAGAGGCAAGAAAGAGTCTTTACAATGGAGTGGAAGAGGAGGGAGATGAAAAGGAATAATTATTCTTATGAGATTTGGCTTAAGGAGGGAATAACACACACTCAATTGGATATGGAAATCTATTTTACCCTGGAGGAAGTCATGGGGGAAGGGGATAGGAGAGGGAAGATAATAGAAAGGACAGCAAACTGGGGAAAGGGATAATCAGAAACAAATACTATTGTGGGAGGACAGGTCAAGGGAAAGAATGAAGTAAATGGAGGGTGGATAGGACAGAGGGAAATGTAGTCACTTTTGCACAACATAACTATTATGGAAGTGTTTTGAATGGCTGCATATATGTGATCTATATTACATTGCTTGCTTTCTCAATGAGGATAGGTGGAGAGGGAGGAAGGGAAAAAATAAGGAACTCAAAGCTTTAATAATGAATATTAAAAATAGTTTTTGCATGCAACTTGGAAATAAGATGTACAGGCAATAGAGAGTAGAAATCTATTTTGCCCTACAGAAAAATAGAGGGGAGGGGGATGGAAGAAGGGAGGGTAATAAAAGAAGGCAGGACAGACTGAAGGAAGAGGTGGATGGGGTGCATGCTGTACTGGGGTGGGGGGTGGGAAGAGATGGGGAGAAAATTTTGAATTCAAATTCTTATGGAAGTGAATGTTGAAAACTAAATTATGTATTTAAAAAATGACTTGTTAATGATCAATAGCACAGGAAATAAGTGATTGAGGCAGGATTCCAACACAGGTATCCTGATTCCAAGCCAAAAATTCTATTCTTCAATGCTACTTCTCAACAATCATTTAAATTCGTTTAAATTAATTATCTACTCCAAATGACACAATAATGGTTCTCCAACAATACAGCTGGTAAGATCTCACCCTCCAATGGATGCTATCATCAGTACAAGCATTTATTCTTTCCTCCCTTTCCCTCCCTTTCCTTTTCTTTCTCTTCTTTCCACTTCCCTTTCTTCTTTCTCGTTTCCCCTTTCTCCATTTCCTCTCTTTTCCTTTCTTTTTTTTTATCTTTTTTCCTTTTTTTCTTTTTGGGGGACATGGTTGCCTGTTACCTTGATGTAAGGACCATGCAGGAGCAGGGGTGGGGGAAATGGTGCAGCAAGTTGCTACTAAAAAAGCCTCATATGAGAGAAAGGGAGATCTTAGTTGTAGTCCTAGCTTCTTCAATTACTTGCAATTTTGCCAGGGGAATGTCCATTTCTATCTCTGTGCCTCAGTTTTCCCATCTATTAAATGTCAACTGGGAAAGGGATCTCTAAGTTTTGTTCAGAGCTAACATTCTGTGACATTGTCCATATCCACACAGTAATATCACTTTCTTGGGCTGGATATCTGGGAAAAACTTAACCCCAGTGTCCAAATATGTATTTCCATGATTATTAGTTATAAATCATCACAAATATGATACCATATCTATCATTTCTAATGCAATTATACAAAAGAACGATCTCTACTTTACATATGTACAGAGTGGCTACATTAAGGGACCAAGCATTGGGCATGCTAACATAAGAGACTGAACTGGCAGCAAGAATGTCAAGTGATGTTACAGTAATGATATTTCCTCACTGTGGTATCAGATTGGATGAATGGGCTCAGATATTAGGCCTTCCTTATATATTAATGTCCTGTATTTTGAAGAATTCAGAGCATTTTAAAGATCTTTAAAACTTTTATGTATTTGCTTTATGTTAAGCCTTCTCCCAACTATAATTGAACTCAGTTATCCGCATATTCTAATGTTACAAAGGTTCTTTCTTAAACACCTAATTTTGGTCTGCAAGTAGTGCACTAATCTTCAAGTGCTGGGATCCATAGCCAAGAAAAAGGATGCAATTGGCTATATGGCAAAAGGATGAAATATTTTTATGATGTCATAGTATGACTTCAACTAATATCACCATTATAAAAACAAACATACATGTAATTCTTTTTACTAAACTTCCCTCATCAAGATATTACATATGTGGCAAATTACACAAAGTTATATAGAATTACCAAAAAACTATTAAAAACCTAGCATAGCCAATGAATGTTATTATACTGTTAGCAAATCTGACTACATTATAATTATATGGCACAAAAATATCCCAAAGGATTTTCTTTTTCTTAGAGCTCATAAGTAGATGAAAATATAAGAAGCCCTGAGAATTAAAGGTTAATCAAAGGAAAACAATTTCCAGGAGTAGAAACATACCTCAACAAATCAGAACAGCAGCCTACTTTTGAATAGCAGAACTAAAGGAAACTCCAAAACCACCAACATAAATTCATCTGGACATGGATGAGGAGCCAGATGCTGAAGCAAAAAATATCTTCCATGAATTGACATGCAATGCTGTGACAGAAATCCAAAGAACATGACCAATGACAGTGATGACATACACAAGTCATTCTTGTTACTCAATAGTAAGTAGTTACTGTGATTAAAAGTACCATGACTAGTGTGAAAATAACATGTATTCTCTGAAGTGTTTTAGTTTTCTTGACTATCTTAATTTGTAAACTACCATTATTAAGTGCTTTTTTTCTTGATATTTACGATTTTATTTCTCACTATTCACCTTTGATAGCATCCATACCAAAATGTCACTTCTCAACACCTGAGCATAATTTGACTTTTCCACCTTCCTCCCTTTCCTTCTGCTGTTCTTTTTATCCCTATCACTATCACCCTCCACTGTCCCTGTACTATACTTACTCAGTTGTTTTTTTGATACAGTTCAATTCCTTCTCTTCCATAAAGGTTTCCCTGGTTATCCTAAGTACAAAGTAATCACTCCTTTCTTTCTTCTTTTTAAATGGATTTGTTACATTATGCCCTCCTCCTATTTTGCATTGAAGTTATTAATGTAACACATGGTGCAATGGATAGTAAGCCAGCCAGATTAGAGAAACTCAGGTTTAGGTCATAATGCATGATGCATTCCGGCTGTGCAGCCCTGGGTAAATTACTTCCTTTAATTCTCCTTACTCAATATTATACTGCCTTAAGGATTGCTAATTTTCATTGGTATGAACAGTTTGCTCCCAGAGAATTCCCTAACCCAGTGAAATCACAAATCAAGTCTGGAAGAAAAACACAGTATTTCAATTATTTGTCATTGTCAATGATATGTTTTTCATTCAAAAATGCAGGTCATAATATCCTTTCATTTGATAGGAGGTCTTAAAGAATTCTTGTGGCTGAAGAAGTCATCACCCTTCAGTCAACTTGAAAATACATTTAGTAACCTTGGTTATGATGACAGAGTCAGTCCTCAGGACTATTCATTCATTTATTCATTCATTCATTCATCCATCCATCCATCCATCCATCCATCCATCCATCCATCCATCCATCCATCCATCCATTCACTCACCTATCCAGCCATTGATTCATCCATTTACCACTCATTAAACAAGCATTTATGTATATACTATGCACCTCCTCAAAATGAACCAATAATCTTCATAAAAGAGGTGTGAGTTTACACTTTGATGTCATTTAGAATCAAGAGTAATCTTCACATCATAATAAGGCATTGCATTGAGGATTTAGTGGAAGAATGGAAGAATTTCAAAAAATAGGAAAAAAGTAAAGAATCCAAAAATAGGACCAGAAAATCTTCACTTAAAAGCAACCCCAGAAATTCTATTTAATAATGATAGAAAGAACAAAAAGTTGTCAATATTCCAAATGATTTTGAAGAAGAAATTTAAAATGTATTTAAAGTAGAATTTTTTAAAAGTCAACAAATTTTTTAGAAGTCAAACAGATGAACCAAAGTGAAATAACAATTTTAAAAACCTCTGGTATTTGCACATGTGAATGCATTCTTTGACAGTGTGTGGCAGAAAAAAAATCAAGACTTACCTGCAATAAACAGTACAAGCTAAGGATGCTAACATGGCAAGGAGCAAAGGGAAAAAGCTAAACTATCACGGAATATATCCTATGTAATGATGTCAATCACAGAACCAGTTTGAGAAAGCTGTTGAAGACTTCGCCCCAAAAAAGTGAAAAGTATATCAGCATTTAATCAATGTTTCTGATAGAAAACTGAAATGCTAGATTGCTGAAACACATTAGACATAATAGAGGTTTCAGAATTGAATGGCATCTTGACTCAGGCAAGTGGTTTTGAAGTATAATTATTGCTATCTCAGTGATGAGAGCAAATTGGGACTGTTATGATTTCTGCAGCCTGGACACTGGACTATGGCTCTGAATTCCAAATCTAAAGTGTCCAGTCACTACTAAACCTGTAAATGGAATCTAGAATAATGAAGTATATTAGCAGTTCTTAGCAACCCTAGTAAGTAATTGAGAGTGAAAAGCAAAGCAGTGGAACTAGATAAAATTCATGATTGCTTAGAATGCTTCAGAATGGCACATGAACGACTAGCAAAGCTCTTTTTCAGCTTCCTATCAGATGAAAATCTTGTTTCAACTTTCTTAGAATGAATCATGCATCCTTCACCATATATAACATCTATTATCCTTTTAAATATAGATTATATCTCTATGTACTCTATACAAGGCTCTCCAAATAGGATCAATCCTACCCACCAAATCTATAATCACTTTGAAGAAAATATGGTGAGGGAAAAATATGCATGCCAAAAAGTTCAAGACATGTAAAAAGCAACTCATTATTGGTTATTGAAATGGTAATTACTGAACAATACTCTAAAAAGTGGCATGACACTTACTGTCTTTATGAATTAGCATAAATCTTTTAGATCAGTGCCTCAGTTTTAACTTTTTGTGTACTAAAATATATAAAATAGACCCAATTGTAGTAAGGATGCTAGAGCTTTATATACATAAACACACACACACACATGCACACACACATATATGGATGATATGTGTATGTATGTATGCATAATATGTGTGTATGTGTAAAAGTGATTTTCACTAAAAAAATACTACTGGGAAAAATAAACATGGAATTTTTAGGTGGTCATTTAAAACCAATTATGATTCTCCTTTTTTCTAAACTCTTCATAATTTCTCTTAAATTAGAACTGAATGTTTTCCAAAATAAAGAGATAGTTTCCTTGATACATCATATTAATGTCTTTGATTTACACAAATGACATTAAGCTATATGCTTCCACTTAAAAATACAGTAGCAGTTTCTTCAGTTAATGGAAACATTTTCTAATGTTATCAAAATTCCATTTAGTCTCAAGAAGTATAAAATGAATGATATGCACCAAAGAGGATTAGAGACTAAAGGAATTGAGCTGGAATTCAGAGGTCAAATAGAACCAGTGGTCAAAGGTGATACTTACAATTACCTTGGTTTTCTCCAGGAAAGATATATTGAAGAGAAAGTTTTTAAGGAAAAAGCTATGGCTGTTTATATCTTTTTAATTTTTTTTAATTTAGTTTTTTATTTTTCCCAATTACATGTAAAAAACAATTTTCAAAATTTGGTTTTAAAGTTTTGAGTTCCTTCTTCCTCACACTCCAAAGAAGACAAACAACTTGATATAGGTTATACATGTGCTGGCAAGCAAAATACATTTCCATATTAGTCATGTTGTAAAAGAAAACATAGATCAAAATAAAAAAACAAGAAAAAATAAAGTAAAAAAATATATTTCAATCAAATATAGTTCAAAGAACACCATCATTTCTTTCTCTGCAGATGAATAGTACACTTCATCATAAGTTCTTGAGAACTGTTTTAGATCATTGAATTACTGAGAATAGGTGAGTCATTTATAGATGATTATTTTACATTATTGTTTTTAATGTGCACAATTTGCACCTAGTTCTGCTCATTTCACTTCAAAGCAGTTTATATAAGTCTCCAGTATTTTTCTGAAAGCATCTAGCTCATCACTTCTTATAGCACAATAGTGTTCCATCACAATCATATACTACAACTTGTTCAGCCATTCTCCAATTGATGGGCATTCCCTCAATGTCTAATTCTAATTCTTTGCCAAGGGTAGTTAGGTGGTGCAGTGGATAGAGCACCAGTGAAGGAGTCAGGAGGACCTGAGTTCAAATCTCACCTCAGACGCTTGACACTCACTAGCTGTGTGACCTTGGACAAGTCACTTAACCCTAATTGCCTCATCCTGGGTCATCTCCAGTCATCCTGATGAATGTCTGGTCACTGGCTTGAGATATCTCTGGAGGAAGAGTGAGATTGCTGACCTGCGCAGCCCTCTCTCACTCAAAACAAAGTCAAGTGCAAGTCATGTCATTATTTCTCTGATGGCATGGTCTTCTTCGGCAATGAAGAACAGACGCACATAATTCTTTGCCAACAGAAAAGAGATGCTATAAATATATTTGTGCATATAGGTCCTTTTCTTTTTTTAAAAATCTCTTTTGGAATACAGACCTAGGTATAGTATTGCTAAGTCAAAGGGTACACATGGTTGTATAGGTCTTTTGGCATAATTCTCAATTACTCTATATGTTTGAATCAGTTCACAGCTCCGTCAACAGTGCATTAATGTCTCAATTTCCACATATCCCTTCCAACATTTGTCAGTTTCCTTTTCTAACTTATTAACCAATTTAATAAGTGTGGGGCAGTACCTCAGAGTTGTTTTAATTTGTATTTCATCAAACAATAGTTATTTAGAGCTTTTTGTGTGATTATGGATACTTTTAATTATTTAATTTGAAAACTATTCATATTTTTTACTGTTTATCAATTGGGGCATGGCTCTTTTTTTATAAATTTTATTCATTTTTCTATATGCTTGAGAGATGTGGTCTTGTTATCAGAGAAATTCACTTCAATGTTTTTCCCTAATTATGATGACTATTTTCCTCCATCCTCTTTTGCCCCTGCTTATTCTATTATTTCTCTCTCCTTTCACTCTATTGCTCCTCAAAAGTGTTTTTCTTCTGACTGCCACTGTCCCCAATCTACCCTCCCTTCAATGAGCAGCCATCACCTTCCCCTCCTATTTTTTGTTACATATGTGTCAAGAGACTTATCGGCTTCCTAAAATTAAAATATGATAGAGAAAAAACCTGTAAAGCAATTAAATATATTTGCAATACTATTTTCAAAATATTGTTAGAATGGCAAAGTGGACAAATTTTTCTGAACATTTAAACATGTTTTCAAACATTGAAACACATACAATATTTGTGAAACGTAAGATTCATCACTTCAAGAAAGCTGTAGATTTACATTTTTTTTTTTAGCAAGAATTGGACAGAGGGGATAGAGGTAGAACCAAGATGGTAGAATAACAGCAGGGACTTGCTACAGCTGCATCCCCCGCCACCAACCCCAGCCAAATGCTTGTAAAAAATAACTCCAAACAAATTCTGGAGGGGCAGAACACACCGAATGATGGAGTGAAACAAATCTCTAGGCCAAGACAGCCTGGAAGGTCAATGGGAAGCTTCTATCACACCATGCTAGGAGCAGATTGTAGTACTGTGTGGTCCACTCCAGCACAGATGGGACCTGAGCAGGGTTGAGGGTAGAGACTTCATGAACCAAAAACTTTGAGGAAAAATTGGAAGATTACTGGAATAAAATCTGTGGGACCTGTGTGAAAGAGGAGAGGATCTGGCCCTAGTCCCAGGGTGCAGGAGGGGGTGGAGGAGCCCCCAGAGGAGAAGCCCATGGCAGCAGCAGCAGAGGGAGAAACTTTTCTGGAGCTCTAGACCCACAGATTGTGGGGGCATCTAGCAGCTGACTGTACATGCCCACCTCCACTGGCAGCAGAGTACTACCTTGACAAACAGTCCAAAAGTGAAGTAAATATCTGGCGAAGTGAGCAAAAACCAGAAAAATAATCAGACTACAGATTTTTACTTTGGTGACAAGGAAGATCAAACCATGCAACCAGGAGAGAACAAAATCAAACCTCCTACATCTGAAGTCTCCAAGAAAAATATGAACTGGTCTCAGGATATGGAGGAGCTCAAAAAGGATTTTGAAAATCAAACAAGAGAAGTAGCAGAAAAAATCGGAAGAGAAATGAGAGTGATGCAAGAAAATCATGAAAAATAAGTCAACTGCTTGCTAAAAGAGCCCCCAAAATGCTAAAGAAAATAACTCTTTAAAAACAGACTGATCCAAGTGTCAAAAGAGATCCAAAAAGCTAATGAGGGAAAGAAGTAGAATTGACCAGATGGAAAAGGAGGGACAGAAGCTCACTAAAGTAAATAATTCCTTAAAGATTAGAATGGAGCAGAAGAAAGCTAATGACTTTATGAAAAACCAAGAAATTATGAAACAAAAACAAATGAATGAAAAAATATGAGACAATGTGAAATATCTCTTTGGAAAAACAACTGACTTGGAAAATATATCTAGGAGATGCAATTTAAAAATTATTAGAGTACCTGAAATTCATAATAAAAAAAAGCCTAGACATCATCTTTGCCCTGATATTCTAGAAAAAGAGGGTTAAATAGATATAGAAAGAATACACTGATTGCCTCTTGAAAGAGATCCCAAAAGGAAATTTTCTAGGAATATTGTATCCAAATTCTAGAGTTCCAGTTCAAGGAGAAAATATTGCAAGCAGTCAGAAAGAAACATTTTGAGTATTGTGGAAATTCAATTAGGATAAAACAAAATCTAGCAGCTTTTACATTAAGGGATTGAAGGGCTTGGAATATGACATTTCAGAAGTTAAAGGAGCTAGGATTAAAACCAAGAATCACTTACCCAGAAAAACTGAGAATAATACTTCAGGTGAAAAAAAATGGTAATTCAATGAAGTAGAGGATGTTCAAGCATTCTTGATGATAAGACCAGAGCTTAATAAAATCATGATATTCAAACACAAGAATCAAGAGAAGAATGAAAAGCTAAAGAGGAAAGAAAAATCATAAGGGACTTACTAATGCTGAACTGCTTACATTCCTACATGAAAAGATCATATTTATAACTCTTAAGACTTTTCTCAGTATTAGGGTAGTTGGAGGGATTATATACATATAGACAGAGTACACAGGGTTAGTTGAATAAGAAGGGATGATATTTAAGAAAATAAAATTAAAGTGTAAGGGAGAAATATATTGGGAGGAGAAAGAGAGAAATAAATAGGGTAAATTATCTCACGTAAAAGGGGCAAGAAAAAACTTTCAATGGAGGGAAAGAGGTGGGGGGTGAAAGGGAAAGACTGATCCATACTCTCTTTGAATTGGATTTAAGGAGGGAATAACCTGAACATTAAATTTAGTATGAAAAATCTATCTTACACTACAGGAAAGTGTGTGGGGGGAAGCAGATAAGGAGGGTGGGGGTTGATAGAAGAGAGGGAAAATGGGAGGAGGGGTAATGAGAACTTAACACTTTTGAGGAGGAATAGGGTCAAAAGGAAGAATAACGTAGATAAGAGGTAGGATAGGATGGAGGCAAATATAGTTAGTCTTTCAAAATATTACTGTTATGGAAGTGTTTTACATGACTACACATGTATAGCCTATATGGAATTGCTTGCCTTGTAAGTGGGGATGGGAGGAGATGAAGGGAGAGAAGCTGGAACTCAAAGTTTTAAAAACAAGGATTAAAAATTGTTTTTACATGAAACTGGGGAATAAAATTTACAGGCAATGGGGTATAGAAATTTGTCCTGCCTATAAGAAAATAGAGGGGATGGGAATGAGAGAAGAGAGGGCTGTGATAGCAGGAAAGGCAAATTGAGGGAAGTGGTAATCAGAATGCATGCTGTTTTCAGGTGGGTAGAGGGAAGATATGGGGACAAAATTTGGAACTCAAAATCTTGTGGAAATGAATGTTGAGAACTAAAAATAAATAAATTTGAAATGAAAATAAATAAGTATTTATGGAAATTAAAAAAAGAGAAGTGGACAGAGTAATGATGTTCTCATATTGCATAATAAAAATGTTTAAAATTTACAAGTATATTCCAGCAACAAATAGATAACCCCTCGAAGAGCAGTCAAAGCTGACAATAGTCCTATACCATTAGACTTATCAAATATCACTTGCTTACCTCTGAGTCAAGCTTGTGAAATAACTCAGATCCAATAACAGAATGAAAAGACCATCCATATGTAACATCTATGGGAATGCTATGAAAACATATCAAGTAACTGTCAAACAAATATCTAGGTAATAGCAATTTGTTTATAGAAATAGAAGTGTTTATGATACTTATATAAAATTAAATTGACACTGAAAATTACCTAGTCTTTCTGAAGGAGCCCAGATTTGTTGATTGATGCAATTTTTTGCAAGAAACAATATTAACTGTGTTACATATAACTTTAGATGAAAAAATGTATAGAAATACACTTTCAAGTCAAAAAACTCATAAAACAGAGACATATTTTGTATCTTCACAAATAAAAAACACAACATCCAAAGTATTCTTGCAAAATGAAGAAATAAACTACACTAAGGTTAGAACATCATTTTAGAGGGTAAAATAGTGACCCGTGGTCACTCAGGCTGACTGATACCGACCCGTAACTACAGAGACAGCTAGATGGCATAGAGGATAGATTGCTGGACCTGCATTTCAAATCCAACTTCAGATACTTACTAGCTATGTGGCCGGGCAATAACTTAACCTCTATCTACCTCAGTTTCTTTAATTTAAAGTGGGGGTAATAATAGCATCTATCTCACAGTGTTATTTTGAGACGAAAAAGAGATGCATGGTGCTTGGCATACAGTAGCTACTTAATAAAGGCTTATTTTCTTTCCAAAACAACTTGCAACATATCAATAGACATTATCATTCCAAATGTTCATGATTTGAAAAGTATAAACTATAAAAACCTCACAAGATAAAAACTTAATGTAAGAAATAAAATCTACGTAGAATATTTAATCCTGAAAAAGACAAGATTCAAAAGGATTTTTACCAAATCTTTACAGCATTTATCTAATACTAATAAGATTCAATTCAATAAAGGTAAATGAAAAAAAAAACAACTTAAAACTACAAGACGGGAAAAATATGAGTACAATGTAATTGTGAAAAAAAAAAAGATATAGGGATTTTGTGAGTACAACTGCCATATGAATCAAGTGCGTTATGTGGCAGATGAGAAAGTTATTGTGATTCTGTATTAAGAGGGACATGGTTTCCAGGAATAGAGATGGAAACGTCTCCAAGTGTTCTGCCCCATCAGTGCAATAGATTAGGATGCGATATATCGTAGTAAATGACCACAGTATTCTAGTGTTTGACACCAAACTTTGGGAGAAAAGCTCACTATTTAATAAAAAAAATACTGGGAAAACTGGAAAGCAATTTGGAAGAAAATAGGTATAAATCAAAATCTCACATAGTGTACTAAGATTAGGTCAAAATAGGTACATGATTTCAACTTAAGCAAATTAAGAGAGTGTGGAAAATTTTCTCTGCCAAATCTATGGATAATGGCAGGGTTTTTGACTAGAGATCGAGAGAATCAAGGGAAGCAAAATGGATGATTTTGATTATGTTTAATTTAAGTTTTTACACAAGCAAATGCAATGCAATCAAGATTAGAAGGAAAGCAGGAATCAAGGAAAAAATTTACAGCAACTTTCTTTTATAAAGGTCTTATTTCTCAAATATATAGGGAACTGAGTAAACATTATAAAAATACTAGTTATTCCCTAATTGAAAAATAGTCAAAGGATATGAATAGGTAGTTTTTAGAAGGAGAAACAAAAACTATATATAGTCATATACAAATGCTCTAAAACACTATTTGAGAAATGCAACTTAAAACAGCTCTGAGGTATCACCTCATACCCATAAGATTTCTAATATTACAAAAAAAGAAAAAAATGACAAATGTTTGAGGTGATATGGAAAAAAAAAATAGGAAATAAATTTCTGGTTGGTGGATTTATGGACTGATCTAACTATTCTGGAGAACAATTTGGACATATGTGACTACAAAACTGTGCATATTCTTTGACACAACAATACAACTACTAGGTCTTATTCTAAAGAAATCAAACATAAAAGAAAAAGGACCTATATATACTAAAATATTTACAGCAGCCCTTTCATGGTGGAAAAAAATTGGAAATTGAGGAGATATTCATAAATTAGGGAATGACTGAACAAGTTGTAATATAGGATTGTAATGGAATACAATTGTGACATAAGAAATGATAAGAAGCATACTTTAGAAAAACCTGGGAAGACATATAAATACACAAAAATTGAAGTGAGCAGAACCAGGACCATGGTGTACACAGTAACAGCAAAACTATGTCATAATTAATTGTGAATGAATTAGCTTTTCTTAACAATAAATAATCCAAGAAAATTTTGAAGGACCTATAATGAAAATACTATGCACCTCCATACAGAGGAACGATGGATGCTGAATGCCGATTGAAAAATAATTTTTTCCCTTTTTTTCCTTTCCTTTTTTTCAAAATGACTAAAAAGGGCATATGTTTTACATGATTTTTCATGCATAATTGATATCACATGCCTCACTTTTTCAATGATTAGGGGAGGTGTAAGAGGAAGGGAAATAATTCAGAACTCAAAATCTAAAACAAATAATGTTTAAAATAAATAAATAATAAATTGGAGGGAGAACAAGTATCTTACATCCATCAGACATCTTCTTGATTGCTGTGTTCAGTTCTGGTACTAGGAAGGACATTGCTTATCTAAGAAACATCAAGATGAGGTAAACCAGCATGGTGAATGATCTGCAGTGCATGATATATGAGAATTGGTGGAAGGTACTGGATATGTTTAACTTGGGGAAGAGAAGACTCAAGAAAGATGTAATAGGTATCTTTAATAGCAGACAAGTGGAGGATGAATTAGATTTGTGATATTTGGCCCAAGAGAGCAGAACCAGGACCAACCAGTGGAAGCTGTAGAGAGGCAAATTTAGGCACGATCTTAGGTAAAGAAAACAAAACCACAAAAATTTCCCCTTAGAGATATTCAAAAACAGAATGAGCTACCCCAAGTTGTGGTGAATTACCACTCTGTTGATATATTCGAAAGGAGGTTAGATAACTACTTGTTGGGTATGTTAAAGTAGAGTTTCTTTTTAACTATAGATATGTAGATAGGTTGGGCTTGATCTTTTAAGCTCTCGAATTCTGTCACAGATCATTTCTGCCATCTTAGACTTTGGGGTCCATCCTGCAGCTGTTCAATGAATCTATAGCAGATAAGTTTACAAGACTTATTCAATTATAAAAAGCAATCATTTTATCTACCTACACATATCTGTTGAAGACTAAGCATAAAAGACCAATAGCAAGATAACAGCTTGTCCCAGAACTGCTTCAGTCAAAGGTAGAAAAGACTTTGGTGACAGATAACTCAGGATCACTGAAAGTACTGTGAAATATCCCAAACAGAATTCTACCCACTGCCCAGGTTTTCAATTCTGGTCCAAGATCACAATCCATCTCTAGTATCTGTTCAAGATAAATGAATGGAGGGCTAAACCAATGAGATGCCTATCTAATTACAAAACAGAATCTGGGCAATATGCATGCTTTTCCCTTTTTCTTTTCATTTAATTTCTTTTTTTTTCCACATGGATTTCAAGGGCTCTCTCTTTTCAATGGACATAGGGTTTGTTGACAAGGTGCTGAAATATTCCAAAGTATTTTCCAATCAGTATAGTATTGTCTTCAAATAACTTTTCCAGGAAAAGAAAACTTTCAATTGTACTATTTTTGCAGCTTAATTTCAGTGACAAGTTTACACCTTTGCTAAAGATGTCTCCCTATTTGAGTTTTCAGTTAATGTTGATAATTAGAGGGTTGTGGAAAAAATTCTTTAGTTACATCAATCAAAGAAATTTGTATGATCTTAATATGCATAGGAGGCATTTGTCAGAGGAGATATTTAGTTAAGACCATGTTTTTTTTCTCTACAAAGTCAAATGCTATTTAGTAATGAACAAATACTAAAAATAAATCGACAAAATCACTGGGATTTTACATTCTCTACATTTTCAGCTAAGAAAATGTGAAATCATTATCTGCCGAGAAGAATTGTCTATGAAAGCCTGACCATTCCCTCTTATTTTATGAAAGATTCCACTGACATGATCATAGATAAATTTTGCAAAATATTTATAGACATGAGAAAGTGGGCTAGTATGTTCATAAATACAAAGATTTTCTTGTTTTTCATCCATCATTTTGTTCCATATTTTTGAAATATTCTCCTGCCAGCGATATGTTGAAAATTATTGAATCAGTTACAATGATTTTGAGGTTCTCATCCCATGGGCAGAAAGGAACTAAGAAAGCTGGTCAGAAGGAGATTTCAAGGGACCCTTTGCTGTCATTAGAAGCAGGGCTCTGTTGCACTGCCCATATGAATTTCTGGGTTACAGTGCCAGGGTAAGGAGGAGCACCAGTAGGAACAAATAATCTGATCACAGTTCTAGGAAAGAAAAAAGTACTTGGGATTGCTCACAGTTCACAGCACAGATCAGGTGGGAAGTGATCACATTTCTCTTGAAAGAACTAAAAATATATAGACTCCCCAGAAGTAGCTCTGATAATAATGGCAACAATAACAAAAAACAGAAGCTTGTGATAGTGCTCCCTCTACTCCTAGAGGAGAGCCACACTTTAACATAAAGTTAATTTTTTTAAAAGGCCAAAAACTGAGCAAACATGAAAAGAAAGCCTCATCATAGGAAATTAATATGAAGACAGGGAAGATTAATATATGCACTCAGAAGAAGACAATAACATAAAAAAAAACCTCCATGAAAAGCCTCCAAGAAAATGTGAATTGAATTGGTGCCCTAAAATAATTTTTTGAAGAACTCAAAAATGATTTTAAAAATTAAAAGTGAGGAGTACAGGAAATATTGGGAGAAGAAAAAGAGAGTAATGCAAGAAAATCATAAATAGAGTCAACAACTTGGTAAAGGAGACACAAAAAGATACTGAAGAAAATAACAGAATAGGACAAATAGTAAAAAAGGTATGAAAATCCATTGAAGGAGAGTAATTAAAAAGTAGAATTGATTGGATTGGGGAGGAAGGTATAAAAATTCAATGAAAAAAGTAACTTTTGCAAAGCAGCATTGGCAAAATGGAAAAGGAGGTAAATAGTTCACTGAAGAAAATGATTCTTTAAAAATTAAAATTGGGAAGTGGAAATTAAAGACTCCATAAGACATTTAGAAACAATAAATCAAAATCAAATGAAAACACAAGAAAACATGAAAGATCTCATTGGAAAAACAATTGACCTGTAAAATATATCAAGGAGAGATAATATAAGAATTATTGGATTACCTGAAAGTCATGATCAAAAATGTTTAGACAGCTTATTTCAATAAATTATCAAGGAAAATGCCCTGGTATCTTAGAGCCAGAGGATGAAATAGAAATTGAAAGAATCTACCTAGCTCTACCTGAAAGAGATCTCAAAATGAAAACTCCCAGGAACATTATAGCCAAATTCCAAAACTCCCACATCAAGGAGAAAATATTGCAAGTAGCCAGAAAGAAATAACTTGAATATCATGGTGCCACAGTCAGGGTAACACAAGATTTGGCAATTTCTACCTTAAACTTCTACCTTCCACCTGAGGGTGTGGAATATGTTATTCCATATGGCAAAGGAACTAGAATTATGACCAAGAATTATCTACACAGCAAAACTGAGTATAATCCTTCAGGAGAAAAGAAAACAATTAATGAAATAGAGGACTTTCAAGCATTCCTAATGAAAAGGCCAGAGCCAAACAGAAAATTTGATTTTCAAATATAAGACTCAAGAAAAGCATATAAAGGTAAATAAGAAAGAGAAATTGTAATAGATTCAATAAAGTTCAAATATTTACATTTCTTCATGGGAAGACGATACTGAAACTCCTAAGAACTCTATTATCATTAAGGAAATTAGGAGTACACACAGAAAGAGGGCATATATGTGAAATAAATATGATGGAATGATATCCTTCCTCCTCCCCAAAAATGAAAGGGTGGGAAAAAGAACAACTATAATGGGAGAATATTTCTTAAAAAATAAGGGACAAAAAAAGTAAGAAGGAGGAATGTACAGATAGAAGGGAGAAGGGATTGGGAGAATGAGGCAAATTATCTCAAACAAAAGAGATATGGAAGTGCTTTTACAGTGGAAGGGAAATTGGAAGGTGTTTGCTGGCAACACCTAAAAGCTAATATCATCAGATTTAACTCAGAGAATTAAATGCACACTCAGTTGTGTACAGAAATATATTTTACCCTACAGGCAAGTATGAGGGGAGAGAGATAGGAGAAGAAAAGTGGGTTGATAGAAGAAATAGTGGATTGGGGGAGGTGGTGGTCAGAAGCAAAACACTTTTGAGGAACAAAGGTATAAAAAAAAAAGAAAGGATAAACAGAGGAAAATAAGATGAAGAGAAAATCTATATTTACTTATCATAACTGTGAATATGAATGGGATAAAGTCACCCATAAAATGGAAGGGGTTAGCAGAGTGGATTAAAAACCAGAATCCTACAAAAACTGATAGGTTTTATTTCTCAATTATATAGACAACAGAGTCAAACTTAAAAGAAAAGAGTTATTCCCAATTCAAAGGATGTAAGCAGTCAGTTTTCACAAGAAGAAATCAAAGGTATCTGTAGTCACATGAATAAAATGCTCTAAAGAATTCTTGATTAGAGAAACCTAAATTAAAACAACTTAGAAGTATCATCTATCATCTATCAGACCGGCTACTATAACAGAAAATTTAAAAATGCCAACTGTTAGAAGGATTTTGGAAAATTGGGACACTAATATTTTGTTGGTGTATTTGTGAAGTAATCTAAACATTCTCAAGAGCAATTTGGAATTATGCCCAAAGGATTATAAAACCATTTGTATCCTTTGACCCAGCAACACCTCTACTAGGTCTATATTCCAAAGATATAAAATAGTGAAAATATCTATATGTACAAAATTTCATGGCACTTCTTCTTGTGGTGAGAATGAAGTAGAAATTGAGAGGATGTCCATCCATTGTGGAATGAATAAACAAGTTGTGGTATACAATTGTTATGGAACACTACTGTGTTAAAAGAAATGATGAGCAAGAGGGTATCAGAAAAAAATGGAAAGACTTACATGAACTGATAGAAAGTATATGGATCATTGTACACAGTACCAATAATATTATAAGAATGATCAACTAAAGACAGCTATTTTTAGCAGCACATTCATCCAAGATAAATCTGAATGACTTATGAAAAATGCTCTCCACCACCAGAGAAAGAATTGATGAAGTCTGAATGTAGACCAAAGTTTACACTTTTTAAATTTTTCTTTATTTTTCTTGTGTTTTTTTTTTCAGTTTACTTTTACAACATGACTATCTGGAAATATCTTTTGCATAACTACACAAGAAAAACTGATAGGGAGAAGAGTAGGCATGGAGGAGAGAATTTAGAACTCAAATTTTTTGAATGAATGTTAAAATTCTTTTTGCATTTAATTGAAGAAAACAAAATAAAATATTTCAAAATACATTGAAAATTGAAAAAGTCTTTAAAATCATGACACTTCCAAAGCAAATTATATATATGTATATATGAATGTATATATATATATATATATATATATATATATATATATATAATTTTCGGTTTTTTGGTTTTATTTTTTTCTTTAATATAAATTTATTTATTTAACTTTTTACATTCATTTTCACAAAATTTTGGGTTCCAAATTTTCTCCACATTTATCCCCTCCCCCCACCCCAATACACCAAGCATTCTAATTTCCCCTATCACCAATCTGCCCTCTCTTCTATCATCCCTCCCTTCCTTTGTCCCCATCTTCTCTTTTGTCCTGTAGGGCCAGATGACTTTCTATTCCCCATTAAGTCTATTTCTTATTTCCTAGTAGCAACAACAATACTCAATGGTTGTTCCTAAAACTTTGAGTTCCAACTTCTCTTCATCCCTCCCTCCCCACCCATTCCCTTTGGGAAGGCAGGCAATTCAATATAGGCCATATCTGTGTAGTTTTGCAAATGACTTCCATAATAGTCATGTTCTGTAAGACTAACTATATTTCCCTCCATCCTATCCTGCCCCCCATTGTTTCTGTTCTGTCTTTTGATCCTGTCCCTCCCTGAGTGTTGACTTCAAATTGCTCCCTCCTCCCATTGCCCTCCCTTCCATCATTCCCCCCTTGCTTATCTCCTTCTCCCCCACTTTCCTGTACTGTAAGATAGGTTTTCATATCAAAATGAGTATGCATTTTATTCCTTCCTTTAGTCAAATGTGATGAGAGTAAACTTCATGTGTTTTTCTCAGCTCTCCTCTTTTTCCCTCCACTAAAAAGTCTCCTGCTTGCCTCTTGAATGAGATATAATTTAGCTCATTCCATTTCACCCTCTCTCCTCCCACTACATTTCTCTCTCACCGTTTACCTTAATTTCTTTTAAGATATGGTCCCATCCTATTCAATTCACTCTGTGCTCTCTCTCTCTGTATGTGTGTGGGCACACACATGTACAAGTGTGTGTGTGTGTGTGTGTGTGTGTGTATGGGTGTGTGTGGTCCCACCAACTACCCAGATACTGAAAAGTTTTAAGAGTTCCAAATATTGTCTTTCCATGTAGGAATGTAAACAGTTCACCTTTGGTAAGTCCCTTATGACTTCTCCTTGCTGTTTACTTTTTCATACTTCTTCTCATTCTTGTGTTTGAAAGTCAAATTTTCTTTTCAGCTCTGGTCTTTTCATCAAGAATGCTTGAAAGTCCTCTGTTTCATTGAAAGACCATATTTTCCCCTGAAGTATTATACTCAGTTTTGCTGGGTAGGTGATTCTTGGTTTGAGTCCTAGTTCCTTTGACTTCTGGAATATCCTATTCCACGCCCTTCGATCCCTTAATGTAGAAGCTGCTAGATCTTGTGTTATCCAGATTGTATTTCCACAATACTGGAGTTTTTTCTTTCTAGCTGCTTGCAATGTTTTCTCTTTGACCTGGGAATCCTGGAATTTGGCTATAATGTTCCTAGGAATTTCTCTTTTTGGATCTCTTTCAGGTAGAGATCATTGGATTCTTTCAATATTTATTTTCTCCTCTGGTTCTAGAATCTCAGGGCAGTTTTCCTTGATAATTTCATGAAAGATGTTGTGTAGGCTCTTGTTTTGATCATGGCTTTCAGGTAGTCCCATAATTTTCAAATTGTTTCTCCTGGATCTATTTTCCAGGTCAGTTGTTTTTCCAATGAGATATTTCACATTCTCTTCCATTTTTTCATTCTTTTGATTTTGTTTGGTGATTTCTTGGTTTCTCATAAAGTCATTAGCCTCCATCTGTTGCATTCTAATTTTGAGAGAACTATTTTCTTCAGTGAGCTTTTGAACTTCTTTTTCCATTTGGCTAATTCTGCTTTTTAAAGCATTCTTCTCCTCATTGGCTTTTTGAACCTCTTTTACCAATTGAGTGAGCCTATTTTTCAAGGTGTTATTTTCTTCTGCATTTTTTTGGGTCTCCTTTAGCAAGGTATTGACCCATTTTTCATGCTTTTCTTGAATATTCTCTCATTTATCTTCCCAGTTTTTCCTCCACCTGTCTAACTTGATTTTCAAAATCCTTTTTGAGTTCTCCCATGGCCTGATTCCATTGGATATCTATTTCAGGTGTTTGGGGTACAGAGGACTTGACTTCTATGTCTTTGCCTGATGGTAAGCATTGTTTTTCCTCATCAGAAATGAAAGGCAGAAACATCTGTTCACCAAGAAAGTATCCTTCTATGGTTTATTTTCCTCCTCTTTTCTGGGCATTTTCCCAGCCAGTTACTTGACTTCAGAGATTCCTCTCCACCCCCGCCTAGATCTGCGCAGCTAGTGCTTGGAGTCTGAGATTCAAATGCTGCTCCCCAGCCTCAGGGCTTTCAGTGGTGGGTGGGGCTGCTCTTCAGGGTAAGATTAAATTCCGGTTCTCAGGTGGGGGCAGGGCCGCCTCCCAGGCTCAGTTCCCTCAGAGGGTTTATGTGGAGATCTTCAGTAATGGCCCTGAGCTCCTGTCTGCTCTGGGAGTCTCGGGCCACCACTGCCTCTACCACTGCCTCCCAAGGAGGCCTGAGTTATGGAGACACCCACTCCCCTCTCGGCCAGCCTAGAAGTCTCTCTCACTGACCTGTAGTGCCTGTGGGTGGAGGGACCTTCATGGCCTCTGGAGATTCCGTCCCTGAAGCCTGCTTGGATCTGCTCCTCTCGGGACCATGAGGCCAAGGCACGGCCAGGCTCTGTTCCAGGCTTGGTGCACGATGGACCTTTTGTGCTGGTTTTTTGGGGCTCTCTGGTACAGAAATCTCGTCCACTCTGTTGCTGCGCAGCTTGCACTGCTCCAGAATTTGTGGGGAGTTCAGGAAATTTTTGGGCTGTATGTTCGGAGCTCACATATGTGAGTCTTTCTACTCCTCCATCTTGGTCATCATCATCATCTGTGATATTTTACAAATAAATTTATGGGTTAAAGTGATTTTCACTTTGATTCTCATGCTTTTGTGCTTGGCAAAGAGTATTTTCTGAAACAGTTTCAATTCTCTTTGCATGTCATTTTTTGGTGATATTTATGTTGTATCAGATGAATTTTTCTAAGAAATAATGGCTATCCAAATCAATGTCTGTACTTTTATCCATTTACCTCATTTTTTTTTTTCATTTTGAAGACATCTTTGGCTTCTATTTTTTACAACTCTGACAAATAAAGGGAAAAATTTTCCTTTAAGATTAAAAAAGAATATTGACTTTCCCGTAAGATAGATCTCAAATACATGTTAATCTAGACATATGGGTTTATTAGTGTAGAGACACCTGTTGGGACATTCCCTCTATCAATACAAATAATGAAACAAAAGCTATTCAGTCAATCATAATACTAGCGAATAGTCTGACACATTGAGAGGTTAAGTGACTTGCCCAAGGTCCACAGCAAGCTTGTGTTAAATGTACTACTTGAACCTTAGTTCTTCCTGACGCCAGTTCTCTAATCATCATCCACACAGCATATTTATTATCACTGTCTCTGTTTGCCCCTCTCTTTATCTCTAACTCTTTTTCTGTCTCTATAAATATCACCAATAGACTTTCTTATAATATAAAAACGTAATTTGGCTTAATTATTTATTAATTTATAATTTGTAGCATTAGTAATTTATAATGCTAATAATAGTATTATTTATGATTACTTTCCACTGTAGTGATTTTTTTTTTGCATCATGCTCAACTACTAGGCTCTAAACTCCATAAACAGAGAGATAAGATGATTTTCTCTTTCATGTCTCCTGAAGCATCTAGCATAGTGCCTTTCTCCACGACTAGAGTTCAATAAATATTTCTTTAATGAAATAAATGGATTAATTAAGAACACCACTGTAAGTTCATTATTTCCTGAATAGATTGGCAAAATGTTTCCAAGTACCTAGAAAACCACTTTTGAGCAGCAGTTAGTGAAAAGTAAAATGACCAATGGAAATAATTTATTCCTTAGAATATATTGACATGCTCTGAGACCTTGGATCTAGAAATTAAGTATTTTATCTAAAGGTCTACACTTACCATAAATGTTCATTGTTATTTCAGAAAGCCACAATCAGATCAAAGCATAATCAAAACTGAGTTTCATAGACTCTCTGAGGGAGAGATTGATCTAACTTTTACTTACTTTTATAATATCATTTAGTCATATATCTTCCCTGTCCTTAGTGCCTTTAGGACATATATCCATTTTATGTCTTCCTGTTTTTAATGTGGAACTGGGAAATCATTTTTTTTCTCTACCTCCACTCTCCAGAGTATATCACTTCTTTTATTAGGATATCCCATTAAGTGTATTCAAGATTTATAAAACAATTCATGAGGGGTAGTTGCTGGTTTTATTTGAGCGGAGAAGAGGGTTGGTAGAAGCACATAAGTAGAAATAAAGTATACGTAATAAGATGTTGGGGAGTGAAGAGTGCTTTGCAATGATCAAGTCAAGGAATCTCAGACTCCAAATATTGGATTTGAAAGGAACCTTAGAGGATATCTAATCCAACTTTTTCAGCTGATACATGAGGAAATTGTTGCCCAAAGAGGTTGTATGATTTGCTTAATTTCACATCGGTTGTTACTAGCAGACTTCAGCCTAAAACCCAAATCTTTTGACTTCTAGTGCAATACTTTGTTATTAGAAGCCTAATGATGTTTTCTTCTAGGAAAAATAAATTTACATGGTTAATATACTAAGGGTTCTCAATCTGAGATGAATGAACTTTGCACATGTATGGAGAAAGAGAGAGAAAGACAGAGAGAGACAAAGAGAGAAAGAGAGACAGAAAGATTTAGAGAAACTTATTTTAACACAATTGGTTTCTTTAAGAAAGCCATTTATTTTACTATGTACTTTTAAAACATTATTCTGAGATTTGAGAAAAGGTTCATAGGCTTTAAAAGGCTATCAAGTAGTGCTGATTACTTAAAAATCTATCCCATAATGGGTGCTAACAAATAGAAATTTCACCTTTCTTAAAATATAACTCCTAGAAAAATTGCATTAAATTATTTTCCTTTTCTAAATCATATTAATTAAATTAATCCAGTCCATTATGTGATTTTAAAGGTGAACAAAAGTCACAGCCAAAGTCAGAATAATCACAATATTACATAAGCCCAATGTCCCAGATAATAGAATAAAACCTTGATATACACTAGTTCTATAACTGGCATTTAAATTCAGTTTCTAAATATATAAATTGATGGCATAAATGTGATTCTGTACTTTCTAGATTTCCAAAAGCAAATCAGCTAAAAATTTGGACTGAAAATGACAAAAATGTTGTGTCCATGTCATCCCTTCCCTCTTTTAAAATGAAAACAAGGCTAAAAATACTTTGAGAGGCCTATATTCTATTTGTAGATGTAATAAAAATAAATACATGTAAACACACCTATCTAAGGCTTAGTATAAAATTCTTAAGCATTTTTTTAAGGCAAAAAGAGTGGAAGTGACTTTTTTAGTGTCAAATAGGTAGTAAATATCATAGGCACCATTTGCACCCAGATCTCTGACTCCAAGACCAAAACATTATCCTCTATGTAGGACTCCCTCTGTGAACAGTATAATGTATAAGTTCTTCTATCCACAGTAACTATTCTTTTGCATGTAAAAAAGTATTGAAACAATGCTTTTTTAAAATTTTTTACTTATCTTATTTTTATCTTATTCACTGTAGTATCCACAGAAATGGGTTTGGGACAAGTCAGCACCTTATCATTATTTTGTTAAATATAATGTACTCTGGACCTTTACTCAGATGCAAAAAGTGTTTGTTTTCTAGAAATAAAAAAAATAATATTGTGATAGAAAGTCATATTCTCTAGGCTAACAAAATATTTTGGGGACAATTCAAATAGCATACAGGATGATTGGGAATCTCATTCTGTTCCTACATGATTTTGAAAGCTGAAATGATTTGTTTTGCTCATAAGCAGCAGAACTACAACTCATACCCATGAACATTAACTTTCCCCCAACCCCGCCGAGATTCAGCTTTTCAAAATATATTATTTATTTATTTATTTATAACATTTAAAAAAAATGTCGAGTCCAAATTCTCTCCTTCTATCCCACAATTCCCCAATTCGCTGAAAGGGCAAGCAATAAGATCTCCATTATAGATATGAAATCATGCAAAAATATATTTCCATGTTTTCCACATTGCAAAAAAGCATGAAAAATAAAGAAAGTGAGAAAGTTATGCTTCGATTTGTATTCAGAGTTCATCAGTCCTCTCTTTGGAGATGGTTAGCATTTTTTCATCATGATAACTTTGGGGTTTACTTGGATCATTATGATGATAAGACCAGCTAAGTCTTTCCTTGTTGACCATCACTACAATATCACTGTTACTATGTGCAATGAAATTTTGATCATTTCCATTTGTAACATTTCAAGTAGGACTCATTTTTTTTTTTTTCTGAAGCTGTCCCACTTGTTAATTCTTATAGCACAATATCATTTCATCACAATCATATCTCACAACTTGTTCAGCCGTTCCCCAATGGAGAAGTACTCCCTCAATTTTTGATTATTTGCCACCATGAATAAAATTATTATAAATACTTTTATATGTATAAGTCCTATTAATTTTTCTTTGATCTCTTTGGGGTACAGATCTTGCATTGGTATTGCTGGATCAAAAAGTATACTCTTTGGGTATATTTTCAAATTGTTTTCCAGAATGATTGGGACAATTCAGACCTCCACCAATAGTTCATCAGTATACTTATTTCCCCCAATCTCCTCCAGACTTTGTAATCTCTGATGGGTTTGAGGTGGTACCTGAGCATTGTTGTAATTTGCATTTCACCAGTCAAAAGGGATTTAAAGCAATTTTTTCATGTGATTACAGATAGTTTTGATTTCTTTTTCTAAAAACTGCTAGTACATTTATCATTTAAAAATTGGGGAATGAATTTTAATTTTTTAAGTAACTTTGATTCATTTCCCTAGATATTTGAGAAATGGGCCTTTATCAGAGAAACTTGCTATAAAAAGTTTTGATATTCATGTTTCAGCAAAATATAGTTTTCCTGATTATCTTCTAATTTAGGTGCATTTTTTGCTTTTGCTTTATCTGAGATCATAACTTTCAGTTGAAGCATAATAGTTTCTTCTCCAGTACCTTATATTAACTCTGTGCCTTTCCATTTTAAAATGTGATTTTGGAAACAATATATTGTTGAATTCTAGTTTCTAATCCATTCTGCTCTCTACTTCCATTTTATGAGTGAGTTTATCCCATTCACAGTTATGATTATTATGTATTTCTCTCCATTACATTTTCTTTTCTTTATTCTTTTCTCTCTCTTTTTATCCTGTCTTTCTTCAAAATTCTGTTTACTTCCAAACACTGCATCCTTTAATTTGCCCTCCTATGTATCAGTCCCCCTTTTTTCTTATCCCCTTCCCTCCCTTTTCCATGTTAGTTAAGAGATTTCTCTAACACATAATCTTTCCTCTTTGAACCAATTCTGATGCGAGAAAAGTTGAGACATTGACATTCACCTTCACTCCCACCCCCAATTAACCCCTCAATGGTAAAAGCCTATCTTTATAGGTCTCTTTTATGTGTGAATATTTCTTCCATTCTACTCTCCCTTCTTCTCCCTTCCCCCTTCTCTGTGCAACTCTCATTCTTCTCTTTTTATTTTTTTGAGAATATTCCAACATAATCAATACAGAATTATACATCTCTGTCTCTGTAGACTCTTTCTAATTGCCTTAGAAAGAATAAACTTCTAAGGAGTTACATGTATCTTCTTCCCATAGAAGAATGTAACAGTTTAACTTTTAAGTCCCTTATTTTTTCTTTTCCATGTTTACCCTTTTATGGTATTCTTGATTCTTCTGTTTGAATGTCAGATTTTCTATTCAGCTCTGCTCTCTTCCTCAGGAATGCTTGAATATCCTCTATTTCATCAAATCTCAATTATTTCTCTAGAAAGATTATACTGGGGAGGAGCCAAGATGGTGGAGTAGAAAGACTCATGTATGCTAGCTCCGAATCCACAGCCCATAAATTTCCTTTAAAAAGAACTCCCCACAAACTCTGGAGCAGTGGAAGCTGTGAAACAACACAGTGGAGGAGATTTCCGTTCCAGAGAGCCCTGAAAAACTGGCCCCAGAGGTCCCTTGCACACTGGACAGCGGAGCCCAGCCCTGGCCAAGCGGCCCTGAGAGGACCAGATCTGAGCAGATTTCAGGGACTGAACCTCCGGCGGCCGTGAAAGTCACTCCACCCACAGGCACTACAGGTCAGTGAGAGAGCCTTCTGGGCTGTCCGAGAGGGGAGCAGGGTGTCTCCAGAATTCAGGAGGCATCAGCGGAGACAGGGACAGCAGCAGACCCGGGTTCCCCAAGCAGGCAGGAGCCCAGGTCCATTACTGAAGATCTCCACATAAACCCCCTGAGGAAACTGAGCCTGGGAGGCTGCCCTGCCCCTACCCGAGCACCAGAATTGAATCATACGTTGAATAGCAGCCGCACCTGCTGCTGAAATCCCTGACGCTGGGGAGCAGTATTTGAATCTCAGACCCCAAGCACTAGCTAGGCAGATCTAGACGGGGGTGGAGAGGAATCTCTGAAGTCAAGTAACTGGCTGGGAAAATGCCAAGAAAAGGGAAGAAAAATAAGACCATAGAAGGATATTTTCTTGGTGAACAGATGTTTCCGCCTTTCCTTTCTGATGAGGAAGCACAATGCTCACCATCAGGGAAAGACATAGAAGCCAAGGCCTCTGTACTTCAAACATCCAAAATAGATATTCAATGGGCTCAGGCCATGGAAGAGCTCAGAAAGGATTTTGAAAATCAAGTTAGACAGGTGGAGGAAAAACTGGGAAGAGAAATTAGAGAGATGCAAGAAAAGCATGAAAAACTGGTCAATACCTTGGTAAAGGAGACCCAAAAAAATGCTGAAGAAAATAACACCTTGAAAAATAGGCTCATTTCATTGGCAAAAGTGGTTCAAAAAGCCAACAAAAAGAGGAACGCTTTCAAAAGCAGAATTAGCCAAATGGAAAAAGAGGTTCAAAAGCTCACTGAAGAAAATAGCTCTTTCAAAATTAGAATGCAACAGATGGAGGCAAGTGACTTTAGGAGAAACCAAGAAATGACAAAACAAACACAAAAGAATGAAAAAATGGAAGAGAATGTGAAATATCTCATTGGAAAAACAACTGACCTGGAAAATAGATCCAGGTGAAACAATTTGAAAATTATGGGACTACCTGAAAGTCATGATCAAAACAAGAGCCTAGACATCATCTTTGATGAAATTATCAAGGAAAACTGCCCTGAGATTCTAGAGCCAGAGGACAAAATAAGTATTGAAGGAATCCAATGATCTCTACCTGAAAGAGATCCAAAAAGAGAAATTCCTAGGAACATTGTAGCCAAATTCCAGAATTCCCAGGTCAAGGAGAAAATATTGCAAGCAGCTAGAAAGAAACAATTCCAGTATTGTGGAAATACAATCTGGATAACACAAGATCTAGCAGCTTCTACATTAAGGGATCAAAGGGCATGGAATAGGATATTCCAGAAGTCAAAGGAACTAGGACTCAAACCAAGAATCACCTACCCAGCAAAACTGAGTATAATACTTCAGGGGAAAATATGGTCTTTCAATGAAACAGAGGACTTTCAAGCATTCTTGATGAAAAGACCAGAGCTGAAAAGAAAATTTGACTTTCAAACACAAGAATGAGAAGAAGCATGAAAAAGTAAACAGCAAAGAGAAGTCATAAGGGACTTACCAAAGGTGAACTGTTTACATTCCTACATGGAAAGACAATATTTGGAACTCTTAGAACTTTTCAGCATCTGGGTAGTTGGTGGGACCACACACACCCATACACACACACACAGGCACACACTTGTACGTGTGTGCCCACACACATACAGAGACAGAAAGCACAGAGTGAATTGAAAAGGATGGGACCATATCTTAAAAGAAATTAAGGTAAACGGTGAGAGAGAAATGTAGTGGGAGGAGAGAGGGTGAAATGGAATGGGGTAAATTATATCTCATTCAAGAAGTAAGCAGGAGACTTTTTAGTGGAGGGAAAAAGAGGAGAGCTGAGAAAAACACATGAAGTTTACTCTCATCACATTTGACTAAAGGAAGGAATAAAATGCATACTCATTTTGATATGAAAACCTATCTTACAATACAGGAAAGTGGGGGAGAAGGAGATAAGCAGGGGAGGGAGGATGATGGAAGGGAGGGCAATGGGAGGAGGGAGTAATTTGAAGTCAACACTCTTGGGGAGGGACAGGATCAAAAGAGAGAATAGAAACAATGGGGGCCAGGCTAGGATGGAGAGAAATATAGTCTTACAGAACATGACTATTATGGAAGTCATTTGCAAAACTACACAGATATGGCCTATATTAATTGCCTGCCTTCCCAAAGGGAATGGGTGGGGAGGGAGGGATAGGGAGAATTTGGAACTCAAAGTTTTAGAAACAACTGTTGAGTATTTTTGTTGCTACTAGGAAATAAGAAATAGAGTTAATGGGGAATAGAAAGTTGTTTGGCCCTACAGGACAAAAGAGAAGATGGGGACAAGGGAAGGGAGGGATGATAGAAGAGAGGGCAGATTGGTGATAGGGGAAATTAGAATGCTTGGTGTATTGGGGTGGGGGGAGGGGATAAATGTGGAGAAATTTGGAACCCAAAATTTTGTGAAAATGAATGTAAAAAGTTAAATAAATTTATATTAAAAGAACAAAAATATTGATTCTTGGTTGTAAACATAGTTCCTCCAAAAAACTATATTCTAAGTTCTCCAAAAAGATGAAGCTCCTAAATCTTGTCTTATCCTGTGGCTGCATGGTATTTGAATGCTTTCTTTTTCCTGGCTTTTTGTAATATTTTTTTCTTGACATGGGAACTTTGGGATTTGGCTATGATACTCCTGAAAGTTTTTTTTTTTATTTTTTTGATCTCTTTTAGTGCTGATCTATGAATTCTTTCCATTTCTATTTTACTTCCTGGATCTAAGATATCAGTGCTTTTTGCCTTTATAATTTCTGGAAATATGATATCCAAACTTTTGTTGTTGTTATCATGGTTTTCAGGTAGTTTAAAATTTTAAATTATTTCTCCTTGATCTGTTTTAAGATTGGTTGTTTTTCCAATGAATAATTTCACATTTTCTACTATTTTAAATTTTTTGTTTCTTGATATCTCATGGAGTCATTAGCTTCTACCTGACAAATTCCAATTATTAAGGATTTTTTCATGAGTTTTTGTAGCCCCTTTTCCATTTTGCCTATTTTTCTTTTTAATTTTTTTACTTCAGGTAATCTTTGTGTCTCTCTTGCCATTTGGCCTATTCTGTTGGTTAAGGTGTTATTTTCATCAGTACTGTGGTGACTCTTTTTACCAAGTTGTTGATTCTCTTTTTATCATTTTCTTCCATCACTCTCATTTTTTCCCTATTTTTCCTCTAGCACTCATCTCTTTTTTAACTTTCCCAGGAATATTGATTGGACTTGGGTCGGATTAGAACTTTTCTTTGAGGTTTTGGTTATAGCTTTTCTCTTACATTGTTATCTTCGTTTGTGTTTGTTTTGGTCTTCCCTACTAGTGTATTAGCTTTTTATATTCAAGTTCTTTGTTGCTGTTGTTGTTTGGTCATTTTTCTAGTCTATTTCTTGACTTTAAACTTTGTTAAAGTTTGGGTCTGATCATTTAAGTGTATGAAGAACAATTTCCTAGCTTCTGACTTTTTTTATGTTGCTGTTTTTACAGCTACTTCCAGGGGTCTACAAGTTTTCAGAACTTCCAAGATGGTGTCATCTGGGGAGAGGTGTGGTCACTGTTGTCCTGATTTTTGCTCTTGTCTTTGCATAGGAAGGATTGCTGTTCCCTAGTGGCCACAAGCACTAGTTCTCCTTTTTGTCTTGGAACTGTCACCAGGGTCTCTGCTCTCCCAAAGACCCAAGTAATTGTGCTTCTCTCTACCTTAAAACTTTGATCAAAGCACTTGTGACCATGAGAAGGACCACAAGCTCTCCTCTCAACTCTGAGATTGTGACCTAGAACTATACATGGGGATTAGAATTGTCAGTCAGCACCAGCTACATGTACTGCCAGCAAACGGTCCCTTTTAATATCTTTTTGACGAGTTTTTCAACCCCCTTAATGCTTCTGGCTTGATTTCTTTGAAACTACTGCTGCTGTCTGAGCCACCTCCCAGGCAAGCTATTGAAGGTGTTGCCTGTGCTCTGGGCCAGCCTTTACCCGAGTGGCACAGATCTCTCCTGCCAATATCCTAAGTTGTGTCATCTTGAAAAAAGGTTTCATCTTGACCTTTTAATTTTTTGGCTCTGTCAACAAAATTTTTGATTTGAGACATTATTTTAATGTTGCTGTGACTTTTGGAGACACAGTTCAGATGGCAGAGGAGAGAAGCATTCACTTGAGTCCTCCGTATGTTCCCCTACAAACAATTTAAAATAATGATTCAAATCAAATTCTGGAGCCAGTAAAACGTCTGATTGAGACATTTTTTTCAGCACAAGACAACACAGGATATTGGAAAGAGAAAACTGTCAAAATGGAAGAAGCTGACCTGGAGCCCAGCAGCTTTGGGAGCTCTTAAACCAGAGATAGTAAAGGACCCTAGCAACTTGTCAGGAAAAGATTATAGGGTACCCCCATACTAACACCACTGGATGCAGGTCCAGATGCTGTTTTGCAACTAGTGCATATATACACTTATGGATAAAAATTCAAGGGCAGAGAGGAGCAATTTTTGGTCAAGAGTAAGTGGAAATTTTGGGAGGCAGTAACACTTCTGGCCCCAAGGGATCAAGGACCCAGAAGAGCAGTATTATTTGCTGTCCCCAAGGAGGAAGGGCCTTGAGAATCAGTATCAATTGCAACTCTAAGGAATCAGGGGCCCTTCGTGCAAACTTGGGGAGCAGTGACCAGATCAAACTATCTTGAAGGCATAGAAAACTTCCAAACTCCCAAAATTTCTTCTGGAAAATAGCAGTGAAAAAAGGTCTGAAGTTTGAGACAGAGATCCTTTGCCTTCCATACTGGGAACAGAGTTCAACATTAAAATAAAGTCCAAATCAAGAAATAGAGTGGAAAAATAAAGAAGCAACAGAAAAAGAACTAGACAGTAAATATGGTAATGGAAAATTAAGACACAAATTGAGAAGACAATGAAGTGAAAACAATTACAAGTGAAGTCTCAAAGGGAAGTGTGTGTGTGTGTGTGTGTATGTGTGTGTATGTGTGTGTGTGTATGTGTGTGTGTGTATATGTGTTGGACACATGCCCAACAAGCATTCCTTTAAGAGCTAAAAATTATTTTCAAATTTATAGAAGAGTGGTACAGGAAAAAGAAGATAAAGAAACGAAAGCCAAGGAAGAAAATTATGAAAAGGCATTATCTCAGTAAAAGAAACACACAGTGAGAAAAATGACACAATACACAGGATTGACCTAATGGAGGAAAAGACAGAAAAATGCACTGAATAAAATTATTCCTTCTAGAACAGAATTGGCCGTATTTTTCACACTGGAGTCTAATCAAGGAATGCTTCTTATGGCTTCAACATGAGTTTCTGGTTTCTCAATGAAAGTCATTGCCAGCTCTAGTGATTGTATCATATACCTGTAGTAAATGGCTCTCTTCAGCACAAACTCCAAGTGTTGATTCATGTTTTTCAGTTTTGCACCTTTGAACTAGAAAGAATGGAGAAACAACAGCTTCTGCATCTTCTTGAAATGTTGAGGTCAATTTCTAAGGTCTTTTGTCTGATTTCAGCTTATATATATTCAATTTGATTTATTCTGGAGTTTACTTTTTTTGAAGAAGCAGCATTTTTGCATGAATCTAATATCTCCTGAGTGATAAATCTTGAGCATTTGGCCAACAGCAGCCCTATAGTTGGACCCAACGGTGGACAGCCACTATGCTTCTGCCAGCTGAATTCTCCTGCCTTATCATGTACATTGAAAGTCACATTTGTCCGTGTCCCCCTAGGGTCAGTGCCATTTACGAAGAGAAAAACCACCACTTTAAATACAGAAATATTTCCACTGCGTCCTACTGTCTTCCTTAGCTTTAATGGAAGCACTTTTCAAACTGGAAATCTCAATATAAATATGACTATTAGTAATAAAAAGGAATGGGTTCACTTTGGTGGTAAAAGATTAGGTAGTTTAAAATACCATTAAACTTCTTACTTAAAACAACCACCCTCCTCTCCACCCCTCAATGCCTAGCATATAGTCTATAATCATAAACATTTGTTGATGGATTGGTTTTAAGAACTGAACTTAAATCTATCCTCAGACAATTAATAGCTATGTGATCCTGAGAAAGTCATCTAGCCTCTGTCTGATAGTTGCTGAACTGAAAATTGAACATAATAATAGCATCACCCTCACAGGGTTGTTGTGGGATCAAATGAGATAATATTTGGAAAGCATTTGGCATAGTTCTTGACATAGTATTTGCTTAATAAGTGCTTATTTCTTCCCTTTCCCTCTCTTCTTCTACCTGATCAATTGGTTTTTACAAAATACATCCAGCAAATATATACTTTTTGATAATAAGGAATGCCTAATATATGAGGGAAGGCATTAGACCTTGTCAAACTTGTCACCTAAATCCAAAGGGAAATTTGTGGGAAAAGTAAAGCAAAATTAAAGAATTTATGGTTATAGCAGTTCTACCATCATATTCAAAGGACTTTACAGTCCACATATTATCTAGGTCATCCTAAAAGAGCACCTGGAGTGATGTGGACATAATGTCTGCCAGTGTTTTATTAAAACTCTCTTTTAAGATTTAACTAATTCCTATTTTAATTTAAATGAGAAAGCTCCAAGTCTGAGACCATAAGGACTAAAAAGGCAAAAAAACCAAAACAAAAATGAAAACAACCCAACAATTTGTTTCTCCTATACCTCAAGTAGATTTAAATTTTTATTCAGGTGATTATGCAATCCCTCTAGAAAGTGGTAGTTATAGCCTACCTTATAATTAATTTATGACTGCCTACACTAAAGTAAAATTAACCAAGTTAATACTTTGAGTAATTTACAATGAAACACTGTCACCACAAGATTTAAATAGCTCCCTGAGCGAGTTCATTGCTATGGCCTTCCATCACAGAAAATTACTTTCAAACAAAACAAAATTTAAAAATCTTTTAATACATGTTATGATAATATCCACTCTTGGGTAGGTGGGTGGGGTCTGTTAGGAAGAGGGGGAAATTATTAGCATTTTGAACTACTTAAATTTGGTGAACACTAAAGTTTTCCCTGTCATTTTCATAAGATTCCTACGTTTGAATTTGCAAGAGATTCTTTGGTAGTTTTCTTGCTTAATGCATTAATTCACTCTTTAGTATCATCTAAAATATCATCCAGGTCATGCTTAAATACTCTTAATTTCAAAGATAATACTAAACTCATGGTACTGAGCATTTTCTGTACCTTTTTAGAGTATTTATTATGTTATATAACCTTCAATGCTTTTCAATTTTTTAAGAAGATTAAAATGACTTTGGGAATGATTTCCTTAGGATCAGATTTTTTCATTTAAAAATATAAACAAATCCTTAAAAAAAAGAAACTAGTTTTGATGTCAAAAGCATATCTTTTAGAAGAATTCTAAATAGGGAAGACTACATTTTCAATGTTATTTCTAACTATAACTGGAATCATAAAAGAAAAATAATTTTAAAATGTGGGGTATAACATTAGGCAATCATGGTTTGAATGTGTGGAGATCACAAATGGATGGCTCTGTAAGGTCAGTTCTTTGATCGTTGGATTCCATCTTTAACAATAGAGAATAAAAATTAAACTTTATAAACACAATAGCAGTATGAATAGTGATTGGGACTGGGCCTGTGCTTTCATATATTTAGGAAATTCTGGGTGAGGAAATTACTTCTAACAATACAAGTTGGTACTTTCTTTGAAATTTATAGTTTAGAAAATTTCCTATTGCAACGCAAGATTAAACAACTTGCTCCAGTTCAGAAAGTCAGTATGTGTCAGAAATAGGACTTGAACCCTACTCTGCCTTGTTGTGAAATTTGCTTTCAATTTCTCTTGGTATTGCCTGTCCTATAATATAATAAATTACATCATATAATAAGCAAATCATAATGAAAAGAATAGAAATAGTAATTGTAGAGAGGTTTAACCTATTAAAACAGGACATATTATAGTGTAAGACTTTAGAGGATAGTTCACTATCAGCTATAGCCTTTAACATTACAATTTTGTGCTCAGTCATTACTGAAATACAGAGTATTCTATTACTTTGACGCTCCCAGTTATTATCCATAATATTTACTGTCCTTGGGCAAGGACTCTAAATGCAAAAACAAAACAATGAAGGGCTGACCTGTAAAACGACAAAATATTAAAAACATCCTATAAATAATAGCATTCTAATTCTCCACCAACAAGAGCCAGTAATTGTTCTGAGTGGTGTAATAAAATAACAAGTAGCAAAACACAGATTTGCTCAAATAATTATAAGGATTAAAACATCATGGGAGAATTAAGAAAACACTTAGCTTACTTTATTTCTGTGAGAGATGTCAAGGAACACCCAGGCTAATCCCCATCTTTACTAGAAACTGCTCCTTAAATTGCAGATTCACTAACCTCCAGAGACCTCAACAAAGTCAATTTGGTAAAAGAGACAATATTCTAATCACTTTTCCCTGAAAGAAAAAATGGGATTTAGTGGAAAAAGTCATGAATTGGAGGCCAGACTTGGGTCCAAGTCTGGTCTGTGTCATTTACTAAATATATGAGCATATCACTTTATATCTGGGATTCTTTTTGTTCACATCTACAAAATCAAGGGTTTGAGTAGATTAATGGTGCTAAACTCAAATAGAAATGGAGCCCTACTGGCTGACTATTGGTGTAGAAAATCATAAATGAACATTATCTATGTTGCCTTGTATTTTCATTTGTTCTGCTAAACATGTCCCAATTACATTTAAGCTACTTTTGCCCCACCATCACTTCCTGCACAAAAATTTTCCTGGCTACTTGCACAACTTTGACACTTCTGGCTGAATGATATAGTTCTGACACTGATTCTGTCATTTAGCTACGAGAAATTAATGTGTAACATATGCTAAAGTGGAAAGCACAATGAACTGTGAGTCAGAGGACCTGGCTTATGGCCTTGGCTGCCAATAATGAGCCAAGGAACCTTTAGTAGGTAATTTCCCATCCCTAGGCTTCAGTTTTCCCATCTATAAGATAAAGTAGTTGGATGAGGTTGTTTCTAAACTCTATTACACTCCTAAAATGGTATAAAATGGTGCCCTAGAGTTCTTTTTAAATTCTTATTTATTTAATTTTTAATTTATAGAATAAAACAAGAATTTTCAAAACAATATTACAAAATGACTGCACATGAAACTGAAAATCTATTATGAACAACTTTCTCTTCCTTTTAAGCATATAAGAAAGTTATCATGTGTATTTTTTTCCCTTTTTTACTTCCCTCCTCCTCATTTGAAATGGCTATGATTAGACATACATATGTATATATGTAAAATAATTCTGTACATACTTCTATTTATCAGTTCTTTTTCTGAATGCAGAGAGAACCTTCCTATGTCATTTGTAGTTAATTTGGGTCTTTATAACAGTCAAAATGATTCAATCACTCAAAGTTGTTTGAAGACAATATTCTGCTCATTTTGTTATTCATTATTTCTTGCAAGTCTATTCATGTTTTTCTAAGATCATCAAGCTTGCAATTTCTTATAGCATAATAGTATTCCATTACCATCATATACCACAACTTGTTCAGTCATTCCTCAATTTATGGTAATATATTGTTGTAATCTTTTAGTTAGTATTTTATTTAAGAAATTTGCATCCATATTCATTAATGAAATTGGCTTATAATTTTCTTCATTGACACCAGATCAAATTTCTTTATCATCAAAATATATAGAAATGCCCTCTTTGAAAGAAGGTGGTAAGGTGAATGAGTTTAGCGAAGAGGGCTATTTTGACAAAATGTGTCGAGACTATTCAGGTGTGGATTGCTGGCTTTGTGCCCCTTGGACTCTGCTAGCATTGATTTAGTGACACTTCAAAGGTAGTTTGGGCAATGGCCTATGAAAGGAACCAGTGCACATCATGACTAATAATATGTACTCTTAAAAATAGAATGGAACCCCATGGCTAGTCAGAATTAAACTGGAAAGATCATTTTTAACTGAAATTTTACTTAAGGCAGACCCTTTGGCCACATTAGCTCTCACTGTATTATGGAATTAGCTTATTCTGTGGGAATTGAAATACAAATACATATTTAAAAAGAAAAAACAGCCTTAGATTGATTTTGAGTGACTTGATTTGCATTACCTATTTAGGTCAGGTTTCAAAATGGATTAAAACAAGTTGTCAAAGTATATATGATCACTCAGTTAATTTTGATTTTTTTTAAAATAAGTGATAGTCCAAAGTAAGGGCTTAGGGGGGCAAGAAGAAGAAAGAAAAGGTTTGTGCCACAAAATGTTAATGATATAAAAGTCCAAAGGAATATAATTTTTCATAGAGTAGAAATAGATTCAGCATCATTTAACTCTCTAGGGGAGGACAAGAAGGAAAGAAAAACCGTAGCTATGTCTTACTGAGTCACTAAGTCTTTTTGGTACCTGTAGTTTGCATGATACCAAAATATCATTAGCTTTTCATAAAGTTTTTACTGGGAGCAAATGCTACTAATTCTTACAAGTCTCAAAAATGATGATCAGAAACTGACTCTTCTGTACAAATGAGAGTGTACATATGGAATGATGCAGGTTGCATTAATAGAAGAAAAGTAGCCAGAAAGAGAGTGATAATCCCATGTGCCCAAAGCTGAACTCATTTTCATCTCTCAAGTCTTCTCCTGTTCCTCACTTATCTATTATTGTCAAAGGCACCACCTTTTTCCTGATCTCCAAATATCACAACTTAGATTTTATCCTCAAATGTCCCATTCTCTTAGCCCCACATGAAATCTGCTGCCAAGTCCTATTGATTCAACCTTTGTAACTTTTCTTGCATATCCCTTCTCTGGCCCTGCTGCTATACTGGTGCAGAGCCTCATCACATTACACCAGGACTGTTAACAATAGTCTTCTGATTGACCTCCCTGTCCCTAATCTCTCCCTCACTCCATCCGCTACTTGGTTATATAATCATAGATTTAGAGCCAGAAGGAACTTATATACATCATCATCTAATCCCCTCATTATTACAGCTGAAGAAACTGAGGCATAAAACATTTAAGTGAGTGGGTTAAGAACACATAAGTGGGTAAATGGCAAAGTGAGGATCTGAATCCAGTTCCTCTGACTTCAAATCCTGATGCTTCTCTTGATATGATTTAACCTAAAGTAAGATTAATAGAAAATTAGATGGAAGTCTGAAAAGCGTTATTTGGAAGAGAGATTTAGACATAGTTTACTGAGGACAGAGGAAAAAAATATTCTTGAAGAATACAAAGCAAAATCATTCAATTTATTTAAAAGAAAAAAATTTTAATCATTATACACACATCTCTATCTGTATCTATATCTATCTCTATCTCTATATCTATCTATCAAATTTAAGAAATATTTATGAAAGGGAAAACCAAGATGGTGATCTTGAATACAGTTGAACTCTTCCCACATTCCTCTCCAAATAACTTTAAAATAATTTCTCACATCCAAGATTGGAGTGGCAGTGCAAATAGAAGTTCAGAGGGAGATATTTTTCCAGCCTAAGACAATTTAGAAGGTCTACAAGAAATTTCCATAACAATAGAGTGGGTGCAGGCCCAGAGTATAGCAGTAGTAGCAGAAGTTGGCTTTGGAGTAATCACAATAGCAGCGGCGGGAACAGATTCGTGAGTTCTCACCCTTGAGATGGGAAAGGGTTTGAATAAGTACTTAGAGATTACAACAGACCCTTGCCTGGCACTGGGTGCAGCTGGTGCTGACTGGCAACTCTTCTGTCCATAAGCAGTTCTGGATTACAGTAACTGCAACATTTATGATCAGTAACAAGGGAACAGGGGCCCTGGTCATAGTGCCATGGCAAGAAGGGCGCTGACATTGGTGACTCCAGTACAGCAGGGAATTGGATCAAAGTTTTAGCACTAGTACTAGTGACTGGAGGGAAAGAAAGGCCCTTCTGGGGCAAAATATCAGAATACAGAACAGGACAGCAATGAACTTGTCTTTCTTAAGATAACAGTAACTTGGAAGCACCAAAAACTTGTAGATCCCCAGAACTAACTCTGAACAAAGTAGTCCAAAAAAACCCAAAGTATGACATAGTGCCTTCCCACTCTAAGATAAGCTGAGCTCAATTTTAACATAAAGTCAAGAAATAGGTTGAAAAAGTGAACAATCACAAAAAAGAATTTGACAACAACAGTAAAACTGCTATGGTGGCAGGGAAGACCAAGACACAAACTCAGAAAACAACAATGTGAAAACTACTGCAAGCAAAGCCTCAAAGAGATATGTCAACTGGACTCAAGGCCAGCAAGCATGACTGGAAGAAGTAAAGGAAGAGAATAGTGGCAGAGGAAAAAAAATTCTAAAAGAAATGAGATTGATACAAGAAAGTTACGAAAAGAGAATTAATAGCTTGGTAAAAGAGGAATACACACAAACAAAATAAGCCTCATAGGAAAAGAACACAATAATTAATTGAAGAAACAAATTCCTTAAAATGCAGAATTGGCCAAATGAAAAAAAAAGTTGCAAATGCTCTTTGAAGAAAATAATTCCCTAAAAGTCAAACTGAGCAAATGAAAGTTAATGAAATCAAGAAACAATAAAACAAAACCAAAAAAAAAAGGAAAAAAATAGAAGACAATGTTAAAAAGTCAAACTGAGCAAATGAAAGTTAATGAAATCAAGAAACAATAAAACAAAACCAAAAAAAAAGGAAAAAAATAGAAGACAATGTTAAAAATTTCCAACTGAACAGACAACTGACCTGGATAATAGATGAAGGGGAAATAATTTAAGAATTATTGAATTCCTTGAAAGTGACACTAAAAACATTAAAGCTTAGACATCATTTTAAGGAATTATGAAGAGAAACTTCCCTGATATCCTAGAACCAGAAAGTAAAATAGGAATTGAAAGAATTCACCGACCATCTCCTGAAAGAGATCTCAAAATGAAAACTCCCAGGAATTTTATAGACACATTTCCAGGTCAAAATGAAAATATTGCAAACAACCAGAAGGAAAATATTCAAATGTCACAGAGTCACAGTCAGAATCGTATAAGATTTAACAGCATTCAAATTAAGGGCCCAGAGAGCTTGAATATGATATTTTGGAGTATAATTGATATAGGATTACAATCAACAACTACCTCCCTAGCAAAACTGAGTATATATCCTTAAGGGGGGAAAAATGGGTATTTAACACAATAGAGGTCTTCTAAGAATTCCTGACAAAAAGATTAGAATTGAACAGAAAATTTGACTTTGAAATACAAGACTCAAGAGAAACATAAAAAGGTAAAAATAAAAGAGTAATTATAAGGGAGTTAAGTCATAATGGAGTTAAACCATTTGCTTTCCTATATGAGAAGGCGATACAGGTAACTCCTAACTTTGTTATTATTAGGGCAGTTAGAAGAAAAATGCATAGAAAGATGGTATGTATGTGAGTCAATTATGTTGAGATGATCTCAAAAAAAAGAATGAAAGAGTGAGAAAGAGGGATGAACTGGGAAGACAGAGGTAGAATGAAACAAATTTCCAAATTTTCTCACATAAAAAAGGGTGTGCAAAGAAGAGCTTGTATAAAAGAAGAGAAAACAGGGAGGGGTGAGTGGTGGATAATACTTGAGCCTCACTCTTATCAGAATTGGTTTTAAGAAGGAAGAACACATTCAGTCGAGTATGGAAATGTAATTAATCTAATAGGGAAATAAAAGGCAAAGTGGAGAAGAGATTTTTTGTGGGGTATGATATGATAAGGGAAAAAGCAGATTGTTAGAGGTAGAAATCAGAAACAAGATAGTCTTTTGAGGAGAGTCAGGATATAAAAAAGTGGGAGAGAAGGATTAAAAGAGGAAAGTGGAGTAGAGGGAAATGAATAGTTAGGGATCATAATTGCCAATGTGAAGAGGATGAGCTAATCCATAGAATGGAAGTATGTAGCAGAGTGGATTGAAAATCAAAATCCAACAATAGGATAAGAGTCATACTTAAGACAAAATCAGGGGCTGGATCAGTCTATCATGCTTCAACTAAAGTGAAGAGGACAGGGGTGGCAATCATGATCTCAGAAAAAGCAAAGTCAAAAATAGACTTAATTGAAACTACATTTTGCTAAATGTGCCCTAGACAATGAAGTAACACAGAAAAAGAAACATTAGAGCAAATTGCACTAACAAAGGCCTCATTCCTCAAATATATAGGGAACTGATTCAGATTTATAAAAGTAAGTACAATTCCCCAGTTGATTAATGGTCAAAGGATATAGTTTCAGAAGAAAGTAAATCTATCTACAGTTATCCAAAAAAATAAATGCTCTGAATCACTATTTATTGGAATAATGCAAATTAAAACAACTCAGATATTACCTAATACCTATCAAATGACAAATGCTGTAGAGAATGACGGAAAGTGGGCACAATTATCTAACTGTTGACGGATTAGTGAACTAGTCCAACTACTCCGGAAAACATTTTGGAGCTACGCTCAAAAGTTTGTAAAACTGTATGCCCATTGATCCAGCAACATCACTACTAGGTATATAACCCAAAGAGATCAAGGAAAGAGTAAAATGACCAATAGGTTACCAAATCAATGTATAGTAGCTCTTTTTGATGGAATATATTGAAAATTACTGGGATGCTTATCAATTGGGAAATAGTGAAACAAGTTGTGGCATATGATTGTAAGGAATATGCTATTGTGATATTATAAAGGATGAAGATGGTGACTTCAGGGGGAAAGAGTTGTAAGATCCACATGAATTGGTAAAAGTGAAGTGAGAAGAAACAGAAGGTCACTGTGTACAAAAACAGCAGTGGGGTAATGATGATCAGCTATGAAGGACCTGACTGTTCTGATCAATACAATGAGCCAAGATAATTTCAAAGGCCTCACGATGAAGAAAGCTATCCCTCCCAGAAAGAGAGCTGATGAATTTTGAGGGAAAATTGAAGCAAATTTTCTTGTGATTTTTTTCCCTTTTTACAATATGGCTTATATGGAAATATATTTTTCATTATTTCACATGCATAATTCATATCATATTGTTTGCCTTCACAGTGGTTAGGAGAGCCATGGAAGGAAAGGACAGAATCAGGAAGTCAAAATTTTAAAAGAAAAGAATTGTTAAAAAATAAATTTAACAAGGAACATTTATGAAGTTCAAGACATTGAGAAGGCATTAGGGATACCCTCAAGTAGATGATATTTTATTAGTGGATGGGGATACATATTCAACAATGGAGTGGACTACTTCCTTATTATTGGAGGTATAGAAATAGACTACCAAATAGGGTGTTAGAAAAGGGATTACATTAGGTAATGGACAGGCTGATGTCTGATGTTCCAACTCTATGATTCTGGTGGAAAGACATTTTAGGTTTTCCCATTCGTATGTATTGAAGAAACAAGAACAAATGCCAGCATGAATCAAAAGGCAGGTTTTGTTCACTTCTACCTTGGTGGTGTTTAGACCTTTGATGACATAAGAAAAAATGTTGTGAGCTAAAAGGAGAATACAATTTTTGTACCATTTTTTTTTGCAGTCATTTAAAAGTTGCTCCTTGATTTTGGTGCAGTCAACTTTAACTAGAAATAACTGCCGGGTTGTTGCTGCGGTTGTTTTTTTCTCTCTGTATTTGATGAGGAAGTTGTGGTGTATTTTTTTTTCTGATGTGGATATGACCATCATCCTCCATGCCTCAAAACTGTAGACTTAATTACCATAATCATCTCTACTTTAGGCTACTTTTGAGCTTCAGATGGTGAGGAAGGCAGCAGTCTGTTTGTTTGTGGGTAGCCACTGCAGGAAGTATATTGTGCTAGTGTCCCATAGTAAAGTGAGATGGAGCTGCACTTTGATGAGGCTGCAAGTATATTTGAGGAATAGTTTGAATATTTAATAAGTCTAAATGGTATGAGGGAGGTATGGGTTTCTTTAGAGCTATTTTTTTGTATCCACCGTGTAACCAAAGACACTTAATGAAAACTTCTTAGCCTGATATTAGCATTTTCAAGACCATAGACATTTACCCAGGAGAAAAGTGAGAATTCACAGCAGGTTTGAAAGGCCTTTTCCCAAACACAATGGGAAGAGTTGTAAGCAGCCAAAAAAATCATAAAAGTACATGCATCCCTGCCTTCTGCTGACAGCACACATCTTCATAGAGAGAGGCAAAACAACAAACACTTTCCAGGGATGAGAAAGCACTGTGAGTGAAGTATGACTATAAGGCAGAATGAAGAAGAAAAGTCATAAAAGGGAAATATTCAAATGTGTAAGTGTGCTGTATGGGCCATAATATTTCCTTGATTTGATGCATATGATGTGCATGAATACAAAAATGTCCTCAATATAGGATTCATGCTGGTTTAAAAGTGTGTGTATTTATTCAGGAGATACATTTTCAGATTTTTAGTTGCCATTCTGCTCTATGACTATTGATGGGCTCTTTAATCCATTCCACTTCACACACTTACTTGCTGCTTTCCCATTTATTCTCAATGCCAGGATCATTTTCTCATCTAACTGTGGTCTTCAAAGACCCAAGGGTATCAAAACTCCTCTATCATAGCTCCTCTATTGCCTGATTAGCTGAAAAGGAAGTGAATATTGTTCCACCAAAGCTTTAGGTATTTTTTATTTGTGCTCTTTTCTTTCTGGCTAGGTGATTAACGTTTTTTTTTTTTTCAAAAAATAATTTTTAAAATTTAACAGTTATTTATATACTTTTCCTCATTAAGCCAAAGGAAGAAAGAGAAATAGAGAGGAAAGAAAGGCTAGAAGGAGGGGAAAGTAGAGAGAAATGAAGCAGGGGGAGGCATAAAGAAAGGAAAGGATGAAGGCAGAGAAGAGGGAAGGGAAAAAGGAAGGAAGGAAAGAAAGAAGGAAAGGGTAAAGGGAAGTAGGAAAGAGAAAGGGAGGATTGAAGGGAGGAAGTGAGGAAGGAAGGAAGAAGAAAAAAGAGAAAGGGAGGGAAGGCAGGAAAAAAGAAAGGAAATAAGAGAGAAGGGAAGGAAGGAAAGAAAAAGAAAAACAAAACCCTCACAAACACTATTCATAGTCAAACAAAGCAAATCTCTACAATGACCATAATCAAAATGTTTGTCTCATTTTGTATCTTGACTTCATCACTTCTCCATTTCCTAGCCTGCTTCATTGTTAATCTTCTCGAGTCATGCTTTATCACTGCATTGATCACAGTTCTGAAGGCTTTCAAGGTTATTTTTCTTTAAAATGTCATTGTATGTATTCATTGTTCATTTTTTTCTTTTTTCATTCTGTATCATCTTATATAGATCTTCCCAATTTTCTCTGAAATTGTCTATTTTCTCCATGCCATTATCTTTCCATCTATAGTGATACCTTGACCAAATAGAGCAGCAATTAAATTAGAATTGTTCTGAGGTTAGAAAAAAAATCTAATTTTATCACTGGAGGAAAAACAAAAATCTTAACTTCATTTTTCATGAATATTTGTCTGTATAATTCATTTCATTACTCACTCTTATCACTTTTAAATCATTTTGTAGGCAGCTTACAGAAGAACAAGGATACCTTTTGAGGCTCAGTACTCTTCACTTTACTTATGACTATGTTAGATGGAAGAAAAGTCTCCAAGAGAGTAATGTGGCTATGTCTATTGGACCCATGGGATTAGAAAAGTTGCTATGCCTGTTTTACATTCTGTTCCTTTGGGAACCCCCCCAGGAGATTCTCTGAATGCAAATCCATGGAAGCTTGCTTGCTCTTAGAAGGCCATGAAGATTCCTTGGAAGAGTCTCCCAAGGATGACCCATGGGTTAATGTTTGACTTTTATAAGTATTCTCACCAGGAACAGAAAGGCCCTATGGGGAAAAGCTGGCATGTATTTTGTGTGCTTCTGCATATTACCCCTAGTAATAGAGCACAAATTCAGGCTCCATAGAAGCTAAAGGAAAACAGCTTCTCCTACAGAGTAATTTTGAAACAAACGAAAACTATAAGCTATGCATGCCACCATCATGATTTTCTTATATAAGCCCAAAGCTTTGAACCATCTGCTCCAAGAAAGATATGAGAGAGTAGATATCTTTGTTTAAGTTGGTGCTTGAATTAATCTGAGAGATCAGCTACTTACCCATAGCATAGAATGGGTCACAGAGAAGGCAGATGATGAGAGAATATAGGACTTGATGGGACAAATAGCTTTCCTGTGTTGAGTTTTTACAAGGCCAGATGTCTGGCGGTGACGTAGCAGGCAGATGTGAAAACAACACACCTGCTAGGCTGTTGCCTCAATTTTCCTACCAATTCGATTGAATGTTATTTAACTAATTAGATTTGTTTCTTAAATGTAATTGGGCAGCTCTTTGTCATATGCTTTTCATACCTTGATAAGTGTAATTAGGCATCTGGGAAACATATGAAGAGTAATGTGACCTTAGAATTTTAAAGTTGATTGAAATAATAGGATAAAATATTTTGAGTTAGAAAGAATATATAGTTCTCTCTCTCTTTTTCTCTCTAGATAGACAGACAGATAGATAGATAAAATTCTATAGTCTAACCAACACATTTTACAGATGAGGAAACTGAAGCCCAGAGAGGCAAAGTGATTTGCCTAATGTCACCCAGCAAATATCAAGAAGGACTAGCCTAGAATGCCAGCCTCCTAACTTGTTCTGCTTCTCTAACCACTACATTAAGATACTCTGGTTCCACTGAATCCATCTGAGTCATACAATTTTTGGACATAGTTTTCAAATACAGGACAGGAAAAAAAGGACAAAGAACTTCAAGCACACAATAAGAAACATAAGCTCTCTAAATCAGAAGGCTGGCCCAATTGGCAAATTTATTAAACCTTGCAAATTCCACTTCCTTTGACAATGATGTTTCCATTTTATTTATAGTAGGTAATGAGGTAGTAATTAAAAATAAAGTATGGTGCTATCCACAAAAGGAGTACAGGGCAAAAACCTAAGTGACTCTCTGTGAGAGAAGGAGGAAGGAAACCTGCAAAGTAATTAGCTTCTCTCTTCTGAGCATAGAATATGTAACTGACAGTTACAGGTGTAAATATGTACGCTTGTGATTTTTACAAGAAACTCATTTCATGCTCCATTCTGATGATCACTAAAAGGTGTCAGATAGACATTCAAGGGCTCTCTTAAGTCAAATTTGACAATTCCCTTTGCCTAACTTTACAGCCTGTCCAATACTCTGGATGGCTGTGTTTGATTTCATTTCTAAGGCAAAAAGGCCAATTTATTTCTTTTTGAGTCCAGATATTGCGATTTTGAATCTTTTATTGATTATCTTCAGCCTGCAGCACTTAGCCTCCTGTTTTGTAGCTCAACATGCAATTTGTCTGAGACGTGATTCTTTCTTTTAGTTAAGTATTTCCCATAGTGCCAGGGTCATGGGCTAGAAGGCATGTACCATCTGATCATGTGGAAAGAAGTCTAGCAGTTCTCCACTCCTATAAGGATTTTCAGTCATCAGCAACTCTTTTAAATTGACTCTGCATCTAAAAGTAAAAGAATATAGTAGGAAGAATCCAATACCCAATTGGACTACTTTCTCAGTTAGGGAATATTTAGGGATGGTTATACTCATATGTGTTGTGAAATATAGATTGCTGTGATAGAAGAAAAATTTATTCAGACATTTGTCTTATGTTGTCAGTTGGGTAAACTTCTGGACTACTGGCCAAGAACCTGATTAATGCTGCCTGCCTCTTATTTTTCTGAAAAGTGAGAAATTACAGATATGCCTTAATGGTTTCAAAAGATTAATTGTCCATAACACCAATTTAGCTTGGATAAAGTCTGAACATCTGTGATCCTGCTCACCTTCCCCAGTGGATAGGTCTAACAAAGTATTTTGAGGTAACAAGTTCCATCATGTTGCATTTATGAGGCCAAATTAAATACAAAAAAACTTGCCTCTTTTGCTCCTTTCTGGAATGTTTTCCCACAGATACTGTTCAAATTTCAGCCTTCACCAAGGGTCCAAGAAGCAAGGTTTCCAATATCAAAAATTATTCATTCTCAACTCCTTAAAAATGACATAAGCAAGTGTTCCTGTCCAGGTAATTATTTTTGATTAATATCTTCCTCTCTGTTTGCTTAGAGGCAGCTAAATGGAAGATAAATTTGGAATACAGTTCTCTTTCTAATCACAAGCTTTGGAATTGACCTTACTGCTATTATATCCAAGGTTACTGCCGTGGGGTGCAAAAAACATATCATTTTGTGTTCAAAGTAAAACAACCTTATGGGGACAGATTTCTCTAAGCCAAAAGGAAGAGGATAGTTTTCTTTTTTTTTTTTTTCTTTTTTTTAAGGTGAGACAACCTCTGATCTTATCAGGAGAGAGAATTATCAGCAAGGGAAACTCCTTCCACAAATATATATCAGCAACACATTTATTAATGGTAGTCTTAGAGATTTAACTGAGGCACACAGAGCTTAAACGACTTGCCTATAATCATATAGCAAGAAGGAGTCAGAGGCAAAACTTCAACTCAGGTCTTCTTATCTCCCAGTCCACTGCTTCCGGCACTAAGCCATAATGCTTCTCATAATAATAACTCATATTTGTGTGGCATTTTTTGCAGTTAAAGGGTAGCGTACAGACTTCATCTAATTTTATCCTCACAATAACAATATGAAGCAAGCAGAACAAGGACAATCTACACCCTTCTCATTTTACAGAATCACAGGATCATATATTGATAGGAACTTAATGATACCTTATCTAACACCCTTGTTTTATTTTCAAGCTTTTTATCAACATCTTTTTTATATCATCTTCTCCTAATATATCTCTCCTATCTCCCCACACAAAGAAAGCCATCCTTTTGAAACAATAAAAAATGGAAAGAAACAGGAAAAACAAGCAATTCTGTCAAACTAGCAAGCAATTTAACTAAGCCAGATGCACGTACAATGTTCCACATCCATGTTTCCCCACCTCTGCGTAGAAGATAGCTCTTCTTTATCATTATAATTTCTTTCAATTTTTTTTGTTATTTGTCTTTCCATTTTTATTAAATACATGGTTGACATGGTTTTCTTGATTCTGATCAACTCACTTTGCATCAGTTCCTGTAAGTCTTTCCATATTTTACTATATTCTTCATATTTGATACTTCTTCTGGAACAAAAGTATTTCATTATATTCATGTACCACAATTTGATTATTTTCCATCTGTTAACAATTCGCAATCATAATCCATGATTAGTGATTCCTTAATCCAATATTCTCCAAATTTGGGGCTATGTCTTGATCCCAAAGGAGTAAGCCAAATATAAGGTAATAGCCAATTATGGGACTTGTCTCCAACATAACCAATCCTCCCCTTTTTACAGAAAACTCCCTTCAAGCATCTCCTCCATTTATTGTACAAGCCCAAAAATTCCTCCTTTCTGAGTCAGTATAGACCCCAGAGGACAGTGGTAGCCTAGCTACTATATGGTCACTTACTGCAGCAACTGGGAAAATACCGTTGTGAATTTTCTAGTCCCAGACATTTGACTATTGGACTCCAAAAGCACCTGACTATGGCAGACACTCCCAGAGAGCAGCTGGGCTCTATACTCTAGGGTAGTATGACTAAATATCACAATCCCCTTTTCATTTGAAATGAGACAGATTCTTATAGGAAGATCAAGTACTGATGGATAATGATTTGCACATTAGATTTTAATTCATTGTCATTTCCCCCCCAAATCTACCCATATTCTGAACTATTTCACTTCTATGGAGGGCAGCACCATCCTACAGTCACTCAGTTTCACCTAGTATATCAGTAAGCATCCCAACATATACTGGGGGGCCTGCTATCACAGGTTCTTAGATCTGCATTCATAAAAGGAAAGACAATTTTTGAGGGGTTAACAATCACTTTAACCAAGCACATATATCATTCACCTATTTCTGGGGAGTCAGCACCATGAACTTCAAAGAAAATACAGAGAACTCAAAAATCAACAGACATGGCTTCCTCCACCTCAGTTCAACAGACAGCTGCATCCCAACTGTCTGACCACAGTTACCAGAGGCAGAAGCACAACATCTGGGTTCTCAAAGCTGGCAGACTCATTAAAGCAGCTTCCCAGAGTTCACATCTAGTCAAACAAAAATTTCCACTCAGTAAACCCCAAAGTAATCAATAGACATGGCTTCCTCTGTCTGATCATAATTCAAGACAGGTATATCTGTCTGACCCTAGTTACCAGAGAGTGAAGCACGACATCTGGGTTCTCAAAGCTGGGGGCTCCTTAGCAGCTTCCCAGAGTCTTCATCTGGTCAAACAAATGCTTTTACAAAAACTAAGCTCCAAAATAAAACCCACACTTCAGAGTCTTTATACACTTTTTAGAGGCAGAGGGCATCACATCCCTTAAGAACCAGTGCCTCATCAACAAAAGGCATGAACCTTCTTACAAATCTTCCCAGACCCTTCATTGGGTGGAAAAGATTCTCCCTCATCGCATTCTAAAACAGGAATTATACTTCTTGAGTATACCAAAACGAAAACAACAAAAGATCCTGTTTTACTTGCCATTACACCCAGCTGTCGTCTTCAACTCTTCACTGTCATTCATCCCACATAATCAACGACATGCCAAATCTTATCATCTGGTGAGTTTGCTCTTCTCTCCCAGTCATCACCTTAGTTCAGGCTTTCTTCTCCTCTTTTCTATAATATTAAAATAGCCTCCTAATTAATCTCTCTGGGTAACTTGTGTCTCTCCTTTCCAATTCATGGTATACATAGTTATCAAAATGATTTTTTTTAATGCTCAGGCCTGATGTTGCCCACTGCTCTGAAATCAGTTAATAAGTGAAATAAATTTGTGTCTCTCCATTGATTCAAAGATAAAACATTATTTTACTTTATGTCATCTTTATGAATTTCTATGCTGTAAAAATTTTTAATGTACACAAATATATTATTAGTATAGCAATACATTTATATCATGTTAAAATAAGCAAATACACACATTGCTGGAATGTGTTTTTTATTTTTGTAATGGGGTATAAAATCAAAAAATTTCAGACACCACTGCCCAAATCAACAAACACCATTTGTTTAGATTTTAGTTACCACAAAAAATTGTTATTAACATTTTGTTGTATATGAGACTTCCTTATAGCACATGCTAGTAGTAGGATTACTAGGTTAAAGGGTATGGATATTTTAATCATTGGCTTACCTTAATTTCAAAAGGATTTTCAGAACCAGTTCTCTCATTTAAAAGGTGAAGAAACTGAAGCCCACAGAGGAGAAATTACTTGAATAAGGTCATACAAATTAGCAGTATGCTAAATCTAGAACTCTTTCTATTATTTCAATTGTATTCCAGTCTAATACAGAACTTGAATCTCAGAGACATTATGTGATGTGACTTAACCTAAACCCAGGTCTTTTGATTCTCTTTCTACTTAAACATACTATTCCAATAATTAAATTCAACAAATATTGTGACCTATTTGGCCATTTAGTGAAGTTATTTTTGTGTGTTTGTTTTTTAGTATAGGTATTCATCATTTGGGAAATTCCATGAGAAAGAAATGGCCTTGCTTTTAGTAGTAACCTATAAGAGAATTCATAAATACCATATGCCACTTCTATCAGCAGTTTATCATTGGTTCTTGGTCCTATAACAGCTGAGGTTATTTTAATAGCGAATCAAAATATTACTTTTTTTTTCTTTTCCTTCTAGTGTTTTCTCCTGTGGCCTATGTGATAGCAAGCCTAGAAAATACAAGACCTTCTTTCATTGGATGGAAGCAGGGAGGCAGAGCAGAAGAGTAAGAAGTGAGCAGAGAAAGAGAGTGTGAAGCCAAAAATAGAGTTTTGTTTAATAGGTAACATAATCATCTAGTAATCAAATAAGTGTAAAAATCAAACAGCTGGAAGAGACTTCAGAAAATTATAGCATCTCAATGTTGTGAGGTGCCTCCCAAATTATCTAGTCCACATAATACTAGTGTTGGACACAACTGGTGTTTTATAAATGCTTGCTGGTTAAAATATTTCCACTACCTGAGCTGATATATCAAATAATGCCTTTCGCTTATTCTCAGTACACAGTGCTTTTTTTTTTTTTTTTCAAATGTGTTTCCTATCTCTGGAAGACTCCCATTGCACCATGGGCCATCTCCAATCACCCTGATGAATATCTAGTCACTGAATTCAGATGGCTCAGGGGAGAAAGTGGGGCTGGTGACCTTTCTCAGCCCTCCCTCATTGAAAAGAAAGTCAAGTGCAAGTCATGTCATCATTTCTCTGATGTCATGGTCCTCTTCAAAAATGAAGCACAACCCAAGCCAGAGAACAGATTATTATGTCTCAAAATTTATCATGTTTTGAGTAGAGATTTAGGAGGAATCCAACTAATTTTAAGAATATAATTTTATGCCTTTATTCCCAAATCTTCATTTTATAGGTTCAAATAGGTTAATGTAAATTGTCTATGGTTGCACAACAAGTTAAGGAAGAAATCAAAATAGAACCTATGTCTCTCCACTTCTGGAGTGATCTTTCCACCATACTACCTCCATAAAATTGTATTTTGTTTTTGTTTTTCTCTAAAAATAATAAGTATAATGGCTATTGATTTTTTGACAATTGAAGGAATTCAGAATTAGGTTTTCACACCTGGAATGTGAAGAGAAGTACTGATCAGTTTTCCCATTCTCCTGTCCTCATGTTATTGTCTTGCAGGTCACAGAATCAAAAAAAAATTCTCAAAGGTGGAAGGGAACTCAGAGACTATCTAGGGCAGCATGAATAACCTTCACAAAATGGTCAAAAAGAAGCCATTTATTCTCTGCTTGAAGACTCCCAGTTAGGGAGTAACTTACTTCTTTCAGAGAAAGGTCATTGCATTACAGAGAGGTAGATGTTGGCTTTACAATACAACTTCCATGGATTTCTCCTTGTTTTGTCTTCCAGGGCTATTTTTATAACAAATAACATAGGAATAAAGAATCTTCTTGTAACAAAAGAATTGCAAGTACTACCTGAAGGTTCACTTATTTTCAGCAGGATTTAAAAGAATGAAATTCCAATGCAGTCAAATAATTTGAGTGGCCCCTTGGAGTTGATTTAATGGGAACTGACCTTAAGAGGATTTGGTTCATTTCCTTCTGCCGAAAGTAAGAAATCTGCCTTCAATAAATCTTCAGAATGCAAATTAGGAACGAGCAAAGCTGAGAGTTTCTGACTTGAAGACTAATATATAGTATTTGTCAATAAATCATGCGGTTTCTTAGTAACATTCTGCTAGAAGCATTGTGGCAAGAAAGCTGGTAGAGATTCAGTGTCATGAGACATCAGTTGAAATCCAGCCATTCTTGTTATTTGCCTTTCAATTTCAAAGAGGACCAATGACATCATGGGATGACGTCTTGACTTGCGTGTGAATTGGATTTAAGTGAGACAGAATTGCACAAAGTAATCATCTTCACTTTCTCTTCCAGAGTCATCAAAGTCCAGTAACAATACCAAAGTCAAGATGGCCTGAAATATAGTGAATGACCTTGGCATCTTTGATGTGGAATGATCTAAGCACTCCACAATGTCTACTTCAGCAGCCTTTCTCACCATTGGAAAAAATTGTTCTCAACCTCCCTGTCCACTGGGGGATATCTTCACATACTTGAGGTGAACATTCCCCTACCTTACTGACAGATTTGAGACCTGTCAGTTACCATCAACCTGGTTTAGATCTCCTGTAGAGAAGTTTTTCCCAGGGGTTGCCCATGATACAAGCTATGATTTATTGACAGTACAGATCAGAGAGTACCAGTGATTGGTTTACATTAATGATAAATCTCAGCATTGATGAATAATTTTGAAAACCTCACATGTGAATCTGAGACCAGCAGTAAGTATTCTGAAAAAAACACATACCTAGTATGAATGGTTGCATTTTGAACTTTAAATTTTAATTAACTTCCTTACTTGACCACCACCTGATTTCTTTTAGGCGTGGTCTAATTTCTTTCAGACCTGTAGGTCTGTGATAACTTGCACAGCTGTTTTAGATCATGAGCCACTTGCTATAAATCTGAGCCTATTTTGTAAAGTATTGTGTTATTTTTAAGCATTTGTTAATAAGCAGCTGAGTTAACTCTTCTAGTTAAGATGTGAAGGGAATTTCATTAGAATTTCACCACAGAGTAGTATGTTACAATTTATTTGACAACTGAATTTCCAAGCCTATTAGCAGTCACGGTAGCCACCATCGCTGAAGGATCCAATCAACATATCAAGCCCTGGTCTTAAATAACCTTGCAAAAAGTTGGAAGTCACAACACAAGATATTAAATCAAGCAATAAATCAAGCATTTATTTAGCACCAATTATATGCCAGATATGGGTTTCAAGTAGGATTAGAATATGCTTTGACAAACAATAAATGCTCTCAACTATTATTGGAAAAAAGAAAGTTCTTTTGAGTTAGAAGGGGTTCTAGTGTTCATCTGTCTCCTCAGACATCACTCGGAGTTACATTTTTCCTTCCTTTCAACATATTCAAATTTTAACCTCCCTGCAAAGTCCAGCTGAAGAGGAACCATAGAACCATGAAAAACATCGCTGGACCAGGAGTCAGGTTCTAGTCCAATTGTGCTCCCTTAGTAACAAGATGACCTTAGATATATCATATACCAGGTCTCCAACTGAGTGTTTTCTTTTATAAAATGGAAATGGTGTGAACACATCACATGGAACAGTCCCAATTGCACTTCACATAGCTCTTTGTTTTTGCAATTTGTAAAAGTACATAAATGTTATAGTTTGTATTATTTTTAATTGTAACTGATTAATTTTTTTCATACTCACACTACTAAACTATGAAGTCATCAAAGTTCTACCTAAGCTTTGTCTCACAGTGCTCTGCACAAAGGGGATGCTTACTAAATATTTAATGTTATGATTATTAAGAACAAGTAAATTTAGTATATATGAAGCTATTTTGATAAATTTCACAGTATTTCCCTTCTCCCCAAAAGTGTTTCTAATTTAGCTGTTCCCAGCTCCTCTTTTTTCTTTCTCTGTATTCCCACCACACACTCTCTGAAGCGATGTTCTTACCTTTTTGTGTGCATCACAGTCACCTTTGGGAGTTTGGCAAAGTCTATGGAACCTTTCTTAGAATAATATTTTTAATGTATAAAATAAAATACATGGGACTATAATTATAATCTTACTGAAATATAGTTATGTAAAGAAAGCAAGCACCCTGAAACATCCAGGATGGCCTAATACAGGTTCTTAGATTTCCTTTTCTAAAAGGAAAGCGACTTTCAAGGGGGTCAACAATCATTTTAATCAAGCACATTTACCATTCACTTAGTTCAGGGGAAAAAGTCAGCACCCTGAACTTCAGAGAAAATACAAAGAAATAATAATCAACAGATACTGTCTGACCATGAGCAATTACATACATCACAGATCAATAGACAGATCCAACTGTCTGACCATACATACGGGGTTTACCAAAGAGAAAAGCGCCAATATCTGAGTTTTCAAAGAGGTATGGGGCAATGTGACTGCCCAGTGTCTAGTATGGCCAAACAAACATTTCCCAATGAGTAAAGACCCAAAGTAAAACTTTTCACACTTGGAGGGCAGGATCCTCTGACCCCAGTACCCTCAGTAGAAATTAACAAAAGATACTTGAGGCCTATTAATGGATGGGGAAGATCTAATTGACATTACAAGTCATCAAAATACATTTAAAAAAAAAAAAAAACAGTTCAAAACTTAAATTCAGAGAAGAATTTGAGAATACCTTAAAAATGAAGATTTTTTTTTCTCGTTTTCTTTCTCCATTTAATGAAACTTGTCTCTAATTTTAAGAAACCCTGGCTTACACTCATTCCCTCTGGCTCTGTCTCTGTCTCTGTCTCTGTCTCTGTCACTCTCTGTCTCTCTTTCTCTCTCTGTCTCTCTCTCTCTCACACACATACATACACACAGACACGCACAGACACACACATACACACACACACACACAAATTTTGCTTTTTATACTTGTTTATATCTTTTCTTCCCAAGAAGACTGTAAGATGCTTGAGGGTTGGAATTTGGCCTCAGAATGCTGCAATTATAGCTGGTTGCAGCTACAAAACACACCATAGTTAATTTCTTTCATTTTTGCAGACAAGGGAATTCGGAGCGAACAACTTAGCTGTCTAAGTGAATGTCTTTGCTTTTACATGGGCCTTGATTTTTAGGCATATTGTTAAGTTAAATGCTTTTGGTTTAATGTATGAATGATGAAGCTTATTACAAGCGGATACTTCTCCCTGTTCATATGTGAAAAGGAATTATTTTAGGAAACAAACAAATGTGTGGCTGTTGAGGTGCTGCTCCTCCTGCTATTACTGGGTCAGTCTTTCCTTTTTCCTATTTCCCAGTCTGGTCAATCACTGCCTAGTGTTTTAGATATCTGTGAATTAGGGAATTCAGAGGAAAAAAAAAATCAGGATAAGTTTGGGGTGCTGAAACTTGTTATTTGGAAACTGGTTACTTTCCCTCCCAACTTAAATAGGAACATAGCAATACCACTAAAATATTTACACTGCTTTACTAAAATAACTGCCAATAGGAATTGTGTATCTGATGTGAATCCGGTCAACCACACTTTCCTTTCCCCCCTTGTCTTTTAAAAGCCCTTTTGGCAACCATTTCCCTCACCACACATCTCACAGACTAAAGCTCCCCTAGCACTGTGGGCTCTTAATAAGGCTTTTTCAGACCCAGGGTTCATTTGGGGTCTCAGAAATAAGAACCGGAGGTGAATTAAGTTCATGAGTGAAATTTGAGTTTAGTATTTCTTGATATGAGTGCATTAAATTCCATTTCTTTACTTCTAGAATTTCAGGCAATCACAGAATCAAAGAATGTTGAGGAAATTTTACAAATTGAATGACTTAACATACCTATTTCACAGAAAAGAAAATGGAGGTCCAGAAAACTTGAAGTAACTTGCTCAAGGTTATACAGCTAGCGGTGTGCAGAATCAGGACAAGAATTCAGTCTCTTGTTTTCAAGGACACTTCTAATCAATTCAGTGAAAAATTGTGTTTCTACTTCATTCAAAGGCAGTGAGTGGGTTGTGGGATCACCAAAAGGAAAATGAAACAGTGACTGCCCTCAGGAAACTTGCATTTTAGTTGGAGGAAATCACATGTATGCAGTAAATGCAAAGTAATTAAAAGAGAGTAGACTCTAGAAAGCCCTAGAGTGGCACCTGAGCTAAGACTAAAAATACTGCCCTCAGTTCAAATTCAATTCATTAATTCAATTCAACAAACATTTGCTAAGTAAGTACCTACTCTGTGCTAGGATACTGTGCTAAGTGCTGAGAAAGCTTATTTTAAAGGGAGAGAGGTCCTGCCTTCAAGCAGCTTCGTGATCTAATGGAGCAAGATAATACACAAATGAAAGCTGAAAAGTGAGGATAGAGAGAGAGGACACCAGGGGACATTGGGGGAAAAGGGTAATCCTGTCCTCTATCAAAGGGAAGCTTGGGAGGAATATAATAACTCTACCCTCCAGTCCCCAATCAGAGGGGAGAAGAGTGAGGACGGTAGGAAAGTGTTGAGATTTCCAGGGCAAGTTAGCAGCATGGTGACGATATTTGAAGAGATCCTCTTACTCAGGGTGGGGAATATTGTTCAGAATTCAAATCAGCCCTACTACTTGCTTTTAAAACCTTTTGTAGCTAAGATAATTTATTTTTTTACATACTTATATAATGTTTCCTTTCATGGCAGAACAAAATCAGGCAGAAAACATGATCAAGCCCTTAGGTCTTTACTGACCTTACTACAAATGAATTAAGATAGAAGTGGTGAAGTAGCTAAGGGGCAAAGTGAGTAGAGCACTGGCCCTGGGTCAGGAAGACCTGTGTTCAGAACCTGACTTCAGACATTGGCTGTGTGACTATGAGCAAATCACTTAACCTGTGTCTGCTTCAACTTCCTCAGGACAGTTAGGTGATCGGGGGATAGAGTGCCAGGCCTGAAGCCAGGAAGAAATTCCTTCCTGAGTTCAAATCTTAGAAACTTACTAACTGTGGGATCTTGGACAAATCACTTAACCCTGTTTGCCTCAGTTTCCTCATCTGTAAAATGAAGAAAATGGCAAATCACTCTGATATCTTTGCCAAGAAAACCCAAAAGGGGACATGAAGAATTGGAAATGACTGAAATGACTAAAGAACAACCGTAACAAGGAAGTAGTGATTTGATCTCCCTAATTGCTGCAGATTATAACCCTGCCATGTTTCATTAGCTGCTGTAGCTGAAAAAATGTCCATGCCCTCATTACCAACCCCTTGGTGATGGATCTCTTTAAAACTGGCTAGTCCGATCCTTGGACAAAAGGCAGAGCCTGTCACTAGGCCTAAACTAAAAACCTTTTCAGATTAATAGGATCTGCCAGTGCTTATACTCAATTGCTATAGTTTTTGAAAGCTTGGGTAACCTCTCATTTTTGCCTGGTCTGGTGTGGAGGTAAGTTGACTCATAATAATGTGATTTTAATGAACATTTCCCCATTGAGTTTTTGGGCACAAAGCAACAAAACATATTTCTGATTTTTGAGAGAAAGAAATCACATCCTCCTTATCCTTAGTTTGAGTTTGGTCCTATGTGGTTATTTAGTAGAGTATAAGCTCCTTGAGGGCAGGGGTGACTATATTTATTTCTTTGTATCTCCAGTAGCTAGGATGGGAATTTATAGGTAATATATAGTTTAGATATGGTTTCCAAATTGAATTGAATAAATTTTAACCATGAGGATGGTAATGACACAATCTGGCTATTATTAACATTAATTCTTCTGATACACAATAGCTTTGCATGACATTGGACAAGTCAAATAAATTCTCAGTGCTCTAGATAACGCTCCAAGACTACATAGCAAGGTGTTGCTCACAGGGCTTTCTTCATTAAGAAGTTCCCTGTTACAGTGAAATCTCATGTTCAGTCCCTGTCCCTTTGTACTACTCATACAAAATCATCCTCTCTGAGGAGGATTGTAAGAAATTAGCTTCTTTGTTTTCCTTTAGAATTATTCATCAGATTTGGAAAATCCACATCTGAGTCTCCCAATCCAACACTGTAAACTACAATCGTGACTTTTTTCCATATGACAAATTATAAATACTATAAATTAATGATCAATGTATTGAACATGGACCATTTTATAAGTTTCCAACTGATTCTCTGAAGGTTGACCCCCATTTGCAATATTCTGCCCAACCACACATATACACAGGTAGCACAAGAACCCAGAATTGGATCAGTGCTTCCAACAGGGTCTGATGCTATACAGTGGGATACTCTCCTTATAGTTATTTCAGATTAAACTTTTGAACATGCTGGTAAGACACATTCTAATGATTATGCTGATCTCATATGTTGAAAAAAATCAAACTTTTCTGTCAGCATATTTTTCAGCAAGCAAAGAGGTGGGAAAGAGCAATTACTGCATTTTCTATTCAAATTCACTATGCTACTGTAATGTTTTTTTTTCATTTTCAATAAAAGGTAAGGATTTAAACTAATAATATAAAAGTACACCTATCTTGTGCTGTGAGATTAGAATTAATCATTTTCAAAACTCCTCCTAAGAATCTTTTCTTCTGTCTCTGTCAAAATAAAATAGGATTTGTGAAAATCCCCAGTGAAAAGCTCCCTGGTATGTTACTGCATAAAGACTAGCTCCTCCTCACCTTCTTTTAGTATGCAATATTCCTATAAGTTGCCATGATCCACAAATTTTAACTACAGGGGTTAACCCTGTATGCATGAACTCAAAGTGTTGCTATATTTTCCAAGTTTTTGTTTAAAATATGTACTCAAATAGCCTTAATATTTTGCTGGTCACACATCCTCTGATATTTCAAAGTGGCACATCTAGAAAGGCATGTAGCAAGCTCATTTGAATTTTCACATCCTCAGAAGGCATTTACTTCAAAATTATCTAGGGTACATACACCCTGCAATTTTATCTCTTTTCTTACACAAATTATTTTATTCATGAACCATTACAACTCACATAAGGTACTTCTCAGGTAGGCCATAGGTAAACATATGAATAACGTGATTAGTGAAGTCTACATGGTCATAAGTCCAGATAGCATGAGTCCCTTAGGGACAGAGGCATACAGACCACATGCTTGGAGTCAAGGCTTCATTTTTTTTTTTGCCATTAGAAAGGGTAACAGTAACACCAGCATTACCTACTTTAAAAAGGTTGTTGTTGGAGAACATGAACTATATATGATTGTGCTTTGTGAAATCCTCCATAAAGCATATGAAAAGCATATGACCTAGAGAGTTTAGACCCTATCCCTCCAGTTGTCATCCAATGTATAAGAAGGAAAAACCAACAGAGTAAAAGATATCAACTGATTTGAACCAAGAGTGGCCCCAGATGTGAAATGTTCTAGGTTTCATAAGATGCACTTCAGACTGGTGTGGTCAGAGAATATGGTACCTAACTGTGCTGGATTTTGAATAATGATAGTTCATGTTTGTAAAATGCATTAAAGTTGTCAAGATGTCTTACATATGTGGTTTGGATTTTATCCTTACAATAAACCTGTAATATTGGGGTATAGTTGTTTTTCTTTTTCAGATAAGGGAAATGAATCTCGGGACAGTTAATAAAAATAATAACAAAAACATAGCCAACATTTATACAGCCCGCTAAGGTTTGCAAAGAGTTTACCATATATAATCTGATGTAATCTTCACAAAACCACTGTGAGAATTAGTATCGCTAGCTATTCGCATTTGCAGATAAGGAAACTGAAGTTCATAGTAGATAATAATAATAGTCTTCTCCAGAATTTCTATAGTATTAAGGTTTGCAAAATATTTTACATGTATTTTCTCGTGTGACTCCCCTCACCAGCTTTTTAGGAAGGGTGATATTATTATCCTTATTTTACAGATGAGGAAATTAAGGCAGACAGAAGTTAGATTACTTAGTACCACATATCTAGTAATTATTTGTGGCAGAATTTGAACTCTACTTCCTGACATCAAGTCCAACTCTGTCAACTAAACCATCTAGTAATTACCTATAAACTAGTGAGTGTTGTGGAGTGCCAGTAGAAGTCAAACCCAGGTCTTCTTGATTCTAGGGCAAGTATTCTAACCCCTAGATCTGACGTGTCAGACGCTTCGTGGGTGGTTGCATTGGGCAGCCCGAAACAGATTAATATGTAAAATTTTGAGATAATTAACAAAATTACTAAAATATAAGAAAACAGAAATAACATTACATTTTAAAAACTAACTCAATGTGCCGTCTTCAGGGATTCTTATGTATATAGTTTAGTGGCCCCCATTGTTAATTAAATTGGATCCTCTGTCCTACATTATACTGCTCCACCAATGACAATTGGTATGTAGTTTTTGAAGGAAGGTATTCTAGGTAGTGAATGTTGTGTGATTAAACATACACTAGGCTTTGAGATATAGAGAAAAACAAAACAGAGCCCTTGACCTCTAGGAGAGTTGAAAAACAAAAATGAACCCATCTCCCCAAACATCTAACTAGTGAGATAATGCATGCAGAATACATAAGAAGAATTGATCTGGACCAGTGATTTCATCAGCATAGAGCAACACTTCTTAATTTTTATGTGTGTTATGAACCCCCAGTGTGATAAAGACTGTGCACCACTTCTCAGAATCATGTTTTTAAATGCATAAAATAAAATAAATAGAACAATAAAGGCAACCAACCATATTGAACTGCAATTGTATGTATATATATATACATATATATACATATATGTATATATATATATATAATAAGTTTATGTACAACAGGTTAAGAATGCTAAGGTAAATAGCTTTCATTAGGCACAAATACTTCATCAGTCAGCACTGACAATTCCTCTGTACTTGAACTCTTAGAATTTCTGCCTGGGTCATGGTGAGAAGTTTAAAGTTTAAATAAGTTTGACTTTTAAAGTATGATCAAATAGCTAATATTTTTCAGAGGCACAACTGAAACCTTGGCTTTCCTGACTCTAAGATCAGCACTCCCTTTGTTACCCCGTACTATTTCTCAATAGTGAGCTATTTGAGACAGTATATAATTAAGTGCTAATAGTTGTGGCATGCACCATTAGGGCTAAAGGAATTCAGGGAAGGAGTCTAATGAAGACTCGTCTTCCTTTCTGTTCCCATAAGCCTCAGATCAGCTGATGGCACTGTTGGGCACTGCTTGGCTCTGTTTGAAGAACTCAGTATTAAGAGATACTGCTCAAGTATGATCTTAGATGGTATATCCAATCTCATTCAGGGGAACAGTGGCCATGATGTGAAAAATATCATTTTGGTTCTGTCTATTATTGGTTTTATGAATGCAAATTCAAATCACAATTTGCCTTTCCCCTAAAGAGCTTTATGTCAGCATGGTGAACATTAATTTTGATGTGCATTGAAGTGGAATCCCCCAAAGGGCAAATGCTACTAGGATCTGGAATAGATAGGGGAGAAGATATGAGAAAGAGAATTAATCATGCCCACATGACATAAATTGTCCTAATATCATAGAATCTCAGTGTTAGAAGGGAGTTAAGAGGTCTAGTCAAACATGCACGAGCAAGAATTTCTTTGATAGTATCCCTGAAAATAATTGTCCAGCCTTGTTTAAATAGCAGCAATGATAGAGAACTCATTAATTCCCAAGGTGGCCCATTCTATTTTTGGACCGCTCTAATGATTCAGAATATTTTCATTGCTTTGAATTGAAATCTGCTTCTCACTAAGTTATATTTGGCAGGGTGGTTAACACTCACATATTTCTATAGACAGATGACATGGGAGTCATGTCCATTAGCCTCTGAATTGTTGAAAGGGTGAGATACACTAAGTGGTACAGTGGATAGAGTGCAAACCTGGAGTCAGGAACTCGAGAATCAAATCTAACCTTACTAGCTGTATTTACTTAGCCTGTATTAGCCTGGCAAATTATTTAACTTTGATCTACCTCAGTTTCCTCATCTGTAAAATGAAGATAATAATAGCACCTAGCTGCCAGGATTGTTTTTTGTAAGGATTAAATCAGATAGCACTGTACAAAATTAAATTGCTATTAAAATGCTATTATTATTAGGTAATTAAAGTATTTTCATTGTGTGGGCAAAGCTGAGGGTTGCGAGATATTTATTGAATGAATGAATGAAAAAAACATTAATTACACACTTGTCATGCACAAAGCACTATTCCAAGCACCAGAGATATGAATAGAAAAATAAGACAATTGATGTTATATTAATGGGGAGAGAACACTTAGAGAAAATTTCAGTTGAAGTCAAATGGAAAAGTTCCATGATCCTTAGGGTTTAGTAGCCAAGCAGATTATAATGAATTGTCTTTAATTTCATGGCTGCTGAGGGTGGGGATCATATTAATTTCTGATCTTAAACCATTAGACAATGACAAGGATTTTGGTGACAAGATCTTTTATTTTCTCTCTGGATCTTCAGCTTTAAATACAGAACCCCAGAAGCAGGAGCCAGGTCACATTTCCATGGGGGTTGTTTCACAGAATGATGACAATAGTGGGCTAGAAGTAGGACCAGAACTCTGGGAGGTGTCTTCCCAGGGCTCTTGGGTTTATCTGCTCATTGATGGCAATTGGTCAGCATTTGGTTTTGGTTGTGGCAAGGAAAACAGGCTTCTTCATTATTTAAGCCTGTGGGGGTACAGGTTTGAAGTGAAGTCAATGGTGTGGGGCACATTGCTACTCCCAGGCTTCCCAGGGTTTCATAGTCTTGGACTCTTTCCCATCAGGGTTTTAGGGAAAGTGGTGATTAGGGTAATGGGAATGGTTTAACTTGCTTTGTATATGCCGCATCTTCTCTCTCTCTCTCTCTCTCTCTCTCTCCTCTCTCTCTCTCTCTCTCTCTCTCTCTCTCTCTCAGTTTTGTTTCAATTAGGTTGGCTTTCCTACTTTATTGGTGGCAATTAGTTGGCAAATGTTGGCTTAAGTCCCACAAGAGTTGCTTTCCCAGGTGACAGCTGCAGGGGATCAGTTAAAAGTAATACTGATGGTCAGCTGGGTGCTGTCCAAAGTTCTTGGGTCCACTTTTCCTAGTCAGTCTCCACCTGAGTTTGAAGGGAAGTGATAGCTAAGGAGGTGTATTGGTTTGACTAGCCTAAGACAAGCTGACTCCTGCCTGTCCTCGTGGTCCCTTGCTGCATTAGCTAGATTGGATTACACCTCAAGCAGCAATTCTTTGGCAATTGGTAAGCATGACCGATGCTTTCTCCATAGAAGTTGTTTCCCTGGCTGATGGCTGCAAGAGATGAGCTAGAAAACATGCATAATTTATACATTACTATCCCATTTAGGGCATACTGTTAGGGAAGAGTATAAAGCTGAGGTTTGTTTAGAACTGACTTTATCAGAGCTTGAAAATCACAGCGTGAAAACTCCCTCTATTAATACATATCAACAATGTTTGCCTAACTTATAGACGAGAGTATTAAATGCATTGACAGTGAATTGTGCAGGGACCATACAGTATCAGGATGAAGACCAGATCTCTGTGACTTGGAGGGTAGCCTTCACTCCTCTCCATTACTCAATGTGGCTTCTCTTGGTTTTAAAATAAGGGGATGGAGAGAGGGTAAAAGTTATATTATTTTTGCCTTTGGCAGAAAATGAGCCAGTTTCAGTGTTGTTTTAGCCCCTCAGGGCTAGAAAAAAAATTGGTTAAATATGCTTCACATTGCCAGCATAGAAACAATGCAAATGTTTCAAAATACATAAACTTCTAAGAGCAAAGCCAAATGAAAAATCCTTCCTGGAAGATTTGTGATGGATAGCATTTTAGAAAAGGAAGAGTGAACACAAAACCATGAATGGGACTGTAACTTTTCCCTGCTTTTATGGGACTGATGGGAACAGAATGGTGACTAAATACGATACTAAAAGTCAGGAAGATATTGGGTTCAAATTCTATCTCTGGTACTGACAAGTTGCATGATCCTGGACAAGTGATTCAGTTTCTATGCACTTCAGGTAATTCCCTATGACTTTAGCTAGTAAGTCATAATGAAGTTTCAGGTATAGTTTGGTCAAGGGAGTTCCCCACACTAATAAGATCCTAAATCTTTCATGTTCATGGGAGTTGGAGACTTTAGGTTCAAATACAAGTTTTGCTGCTAATCATGTATATGACTTTGGACTAGCTACTTCCTGTCTCTAGAGCTCAGTTTTCTTTACTCTGAAATATACGAAATATTCAAATGAATCCATTATCCTTGATCTGGTATTCCCTCAGAAATGCAGATCAGAGCTCATTCTTGCCTGTCAGTTCTGTTATTCTAGACTATGAACTCCCATAAATGGACAAGTGAGAAATTTTCCTTACATTCTTCTGACATCACAAGGATACCAGTGGTCCACCAAGCTATTCATTTGTCCTCCCTCATCTTTATCATCTTAGAAACCCATCTTTTCTTACCATATATCTCCTGATGACATCTTTTATCCAAGTCCTCCCTCGTTTGATGTCAATAAATAATTTCTAGTTTATCCAAAGTTAATATAGTATTTAATAATACTTTAATAATAATATGTTATCTTAACAGTTGAATAGAATTTAAATTATCATAGAAGAACCTTTAAGGTTTCATTTTTTATTTTGTCAATGAAAATCGTGGTGCTTTTATTTTTTAAGTCATTTGAAAATTTTTGAATTTCATATTCTCTCCCTTTCTCCAGTTCTTCACTCAAATGTAGAGAAGGCAAGCAAATATTATACCCAATACACATGTAAAGTAATACAATGCATATTTCTATGTTAAAAGCTGTATTTTTTTAAAGTTTTATTGGTTTCATTTTTCACACAAATCTTACCCCATTACCCCTATCCTCATTAACAGAAAAGAGAAAGAAATTAGATTTAAAAAATAAATGGGCACACAGCTGGCAACTGGGAGAAAATCTGTTCAGTTTTGGACGTGTTGCACTCAACATATTTAACACTAATTTTTGTTCTGCTGAAATAAATGTTTTTTCATGATTCAGTTCAGCCACTTATTAATTACTTGCCATATGCAAAGTATTAAAGATAAAAATAGAGAAGAGAAAATCACTCTTTGCCTTCATGAAGCCTATCTTCTACTTGAGGAAACAATATAAAAAATAAGCAAATTGAAGCTAAATTGAGGAGATAGAAATTACAGATGACTAATGGGATACAAAAAAGTTGTTATTAGAAGAATATACCTGGGTTGAGCCTTGAAGGAATCAAAAAATTATAATTTCAATGTTAATTACAATGGAATATTTCATTCTCTGCGTCTTTCAGTTAAGTGAGTGACTATCAAGAAATGGTCTGCTATAGAATACTATTTACAGAAAGCAAAGGTGTTCTTTTCTCATATACTTATTTTTCATCAAGTATATATTTAATATGTACACTAAGTTCATAAGAACCTTATAAAATTTCTTTATAAGAGATTACCAGAGAAGGACAAGATGGTGGAATTATTGTCTGTGTTTGAACTCAATTCTACTAAATCACCTCAAAAATTATGACCAATAGTAACAAAAATATGGATTAAATGAAAATAAAAGTTAGAGGGAAATAAAATTAAAAATTCTCACAGGGAAAGTTGTCTCATAGAAAATAAAAAATACTAATTGATTGAAGAAATGAAAGATAAATAAGTAGGTGAGGGGAGGTATGAAACCAGTAAATAAAAAAAAAAGTATGCCTGTAAAAGAGACTGAAACTAAGACACCAAAAGTGGAAAAGTCCCCAAAGCTAAAATGTCTCTTTTGCCAAGTGTTTCAGAATGGCTATTAAGATCTGGTGGAAAAATTAAGGAAATTCAGAGATCTATAAGGGTTAGATTTACATTAATGAAGGAGAATGAAGGGGAAAAATATCCGGCAGTCTGGAAAATGTAGGGGAAATTCCTAATAAAATAGCAAAATTGAAAAAGAATATATAATGATTTCCAAGGCAGAAAAATCAACAGAGGCAATAGAACAAATATTCAACTGAGATAGGAAAAAGAGACAGAAGTAGAAGATCTGATAGAACTGCAATCAACATCAGTTATTAAACAAATATTAAGTATCTACTAAGTGCCTGGTAGAGGCAGCTAGGTGGCTTAGTGGATAGAGCGCTAGGTTTGGCGTCAGGAAGACCTGAGTTCAAATCCACTCTCAGACAATTATTAGCTATGTGACCTTGGGCAAATTACTTAACTCTGTCTTAATACACTAGAGAAGGAAATAGGAATCTGCTCTAGTATTACTTGTCAAGAAAACTCCAATGCTGTGGTCCACAAAGAGTCAGACATGCCTAAAGGACTGGACAACAACATGCTAGGTATCATACTAAATGTGTTTAATATGTGATCGTTCAGTCAGTCAGTTGTCAATAATTGGACACTCATTTTCTTCAAGTTCTTTGCTATCCTTTTACAAGATCAAAACACCTTGAAAAGTGCCCCAAACTATGGCAAAACCAACAATAAGAAGGCTAGGAAAATCATATTGGGTTTTTCAAAACAATTCTCCATATAGTATACTGGATAGTTTGTTAGATCTGGAAGCAGGGAAATTTGGATTCAAATCCATTCTCTGAAACTTACTAGCTGTGTGTCCTTGGAAAGAAAAAAATGTTCAAAGGTCAAGTTTCCTCATCTGTAAAGTGAGGATAACCAAACTTGTAATAACTATCTCTTAGAACCATTAGGCTCAAATGAATTAATATATGTAAAATTCTGTGCAAATATTTAAAGTATTATATAAATACTTGCTATTACTACTATATTGTTGTAAATAGTAGTAGCCTAAAGAAATAAACCCAAACATAACAATAATACAGTTTAAAAGTGAAAGTCTAAAATACAACTTGTCGATCAAAAAAGCAGTTATCAAGTGCCCACTATTTAGAAGGCACTATGCTAGTTGTTAGGATTATAGAAAGTTGAAAATGCAACAGTCCTCAAGGAGCTTACATTCTATCAGGGCAATCAACATTTATGTATACAAATTATAAATATAGGGTGTCATTTGAGAAAACACAATTGAACTAGGTATAGAGAGAGGAGATGGACTGTTGGTTAGAGAGAATATCAAGGAAGTCATTGTGTCTAGGTACAAGCTGAGACTCAACCTGAGGTCTGTGATTTTTTTTTAAATTTTTGATAACTGAATTTCAAAATAATTGATTTTTTTGTAATCCTATCATTTTATTTTATGTTTTTAAAAATATTCTGAAGAGGAATCCATAGACATCACAACACTTGTTAGAGCATCTCTCTCCATATATGTCTCTCTGTTTCTTTCTCTGTCTCTCTGTCTCTGTCTCTTTATCTCTCTGTCTCTGTCTCTGTCTCTCTCTCTCTCTCATACACACACACACACACACGTACACATAAAGATTAAGAACTTTTGGATGTAAGGGTAATGTTCTAAGTTAGATGGAAAAAAGATTTAAGACCATGCCAATCCATAAGTTGCTTACATTCTAACTGGGGAAGATAATACATAAAGGGGAGGTGGACAGGAGTTGGGCAGCAATCAGGCATAGCATGACATCATGTGATAGCTTGGAAACACCATAATAAATAAAAAAACCCCAAAAGAATCACCCATCAGAGCCCCATATTCCAAGGGCATAGTCCAGGACTCCAGTGAGAAATGAATGTCATGGACTGAATGGTATAGTGCATGGTATGGAGTTCGCCAGGAAGGATCTGGAGTCCTGATTCAGGGCAAGATAAAACAAAAGCTCTCTGTCTGAGACAGGTAACCCAAAGGTATAGATTTGAGAGGAGTCGAGGAGAGATGAGGATGAAATGTCAAATGTCTTTAAATGCCAAAGGAGATTATATTTGATGTCAAAGGTAATATTAAGCCACAATATTAGTTGACTCCAAAAAATTCAGTAGTGATTTCAGACGGAGTGGAAGTAAAAACACAGTACTAAGAGAGATAAATAGGGACATTTATTATGCTTAATGGCATCACAATGAAATTGTAGAAATATTAAACATTTACATACATATATGCATACAACATATGGTACAATGACTAAGTACTTAAAAAGTTAACTCAAATTACTAAAGCATTAACAGAAGATTTTTAGCTATTTTTGAACATTATTATAATGGAAAGTTAAACAAAAAGGGAATTAAGATTTGAATCTAGTGTTACAAAACTAGAAATAATAGATAAATGCATAGAGAGAGCCAATTGGAAATAAACACTTTATTATTTTTTCCAGCACATAAGAATCTTTACAAAAATTTTTCATGCTCTAGAGCATAAAGAATTCATCAATAAATGCAGAATGGCAGCAATCAAGCATCTGAGTTGCAAATTCTACTCATGCTCAACTTCAGTTATGGGTATTTTCCTACCAAGAATACTGATTAGTCTGATCTAGGTCTAGCCATCCTATCTTATTACCATTCATTTCACCCTATAAGTTTTCTGTAAGAAGTTCATTGATGTGTTGGAGACTTTCCTCACTTTGTTCCAAAGTAAGTATGTTAGTGGAGTATACAAATTGTTCACTGGTTATCTCTCATGTTCACCATGTTCCAACCTGTCTTCTTTTTCATTCATTCCTTTGATGTTAATCCTTACTCTGGATGCTCTTCATGGTTTCTTAATGCTTATGTAGGGGAAATAAAAAAACTTGTTTTACATTCACCATACCATAGCCCCAGAGGGGATTGTTGTGTTTTCCAGTTGTTTTAGTCATGTCTGACTCTTCATGACCTCATTTGGGATTTTCTTGGCAAAGATACTGTAGTGGTTTACCATTTTCCTCTTAAACTCATTTAGCTTATTTTATAGAAGAGAAACTGAGGCAAACAAGGTCAAGTGACTTGCCCAGGGTCACACATCTAGTAAGTAGTGTCTGAGGATCGATTTGAAATCAGGAAGATGAATCTTCCTGATTTCTGACCTGGTAATCTAATTACTGTCCCCTAGTTGACTCCTATCCCTTCCCCTGCCCAAGGAATACTCATTTATAATTCTTCATAAGCCTTCATAAACCATGACATATATCCATACAATAATGCTGAAAGACAGTTAGTATCAAAATGACGTGCATCTGTTTTTCATGGAAGTTGGAGATCATTAAAAGAGCTTTGCAATTTCTCAAAAGCAGTAGAGCCCACTTTCCTTCCCTTGTTTAATGCTGAGCACATTGCTCTATTAATTTTCATTGTCCTATAGCATGTACTTGTGGATAAGTTCTATAGCTTGTCCATCTAACTATGTCCTAATTTTTTATAAAAGGCATTTTTTAAGGCACATAATTTTTCCTACAGTTTGGTCGAATTATTTTGAATGGTTACTGATATCTTCCAGGAAGAACTGCAGAGGTCCAAGGTTTGATGCAACCAGCAAGATGTCATCAGCTAAAAAGGCAGCTGGAGAATGTCATGATTCATTTAGAATCCCTTTCAGTTTTAGGTCTGCACTGTGCATTCTCCATGATAGTGGCAAATAACCTTTGTCAAATATCTATCTCCCGGTCTTATGATTGTCCAATATTAATAAGAAGATCTGCTTCTTTCAAATTGTCTTTATTAATTATATTGCATGAAGGGAGATAGCTTTTTGGAAAAAAAAGGCTTAAAGAAAAGAATTTTGCTTACCAAATGAGTTGTTCATGTTTTTAACCCAATAAACAAAAGAGTGGAATCTTCTATTTACCACAATTTCTAGTCAATTGCCCGAGATTGAAGATGCAGTGTAAAATGGATATGAAAGCCTGTCAGTTCCCCACTAACAGTTTTATCTCTCACTATGTTCCAGCTCAAAGGGACTATTTATAGTCCATAACTTGACATTTACATCTTGTCTCTGTCTTGATAAAGCTGTCACACATATATTTATAATTTCTCATTTAACAACTTCTGAATTTCCCCATCACTTTCATTAAACCAGTCCTGATGTATGTAAATGTTCTGGTCACAATGAACAAATACAGTACTATAAATCATGTCTCTGAAAGTTGCCACAACTGCAAAATTACTGATCAAAAATGAACCTAAGAGAACACAAAGCCAAGGTGGCAGAGTAAGGAAGGCATTCACCTGAA